>HG712513.1:23107-57328 GCA_000499725.1 Eimeria brunetti | reverse complement strand
CCCCCCCTGAGGGGGCCCCCCCTGAGGGGGCCCCCCCCTCTGAGGGGGGCCCCCCCCCCGAGGGGGGCCCCCACCTAGAACCGAAAAGGTTAAGCCCCATGCTGAATACATCGTTGTACATACACCCCGCGAATATGGAATGCAGCGACATCAATAAGATCAAATAGCTGAAAAAAAATACACAAGCCCTAAACCCTAAACCCTAAACCCTAAACCCTAGGCCCTGGGGAAACAGCACAGTCGGAGGGCACCAGAAACACTGTTTATACACCAAAACCCTAAACCCTAGGAAAATCGGGGCTACGGTTTAGGGTTTAGGGTTTACGGATACTAGCGCTATAGCACCAAATGCAAAATGCAGAAAATTTCAAAAAATGCAACAGCCACAAAGCGAGGTGCAAACACATAAGCCTCTATCAAACCCTAAACCCTAACCCTAAACCCTAAACCCTAAACCCTTAAACAGTACAGTGCACAGAATCCAACGAACAGCGTGTACAGGGCAAAGTGGGTCCCTGCGCGTGCCGCCCCAAACCCTAAACCCTAAACCCTAGACCTTGAACCCTAGACCCTAGACCCTAAACCCTAAACCCTAAACCTTAAACCCTAGACCCTAGACCCTAAACCCTCGACCCTAAACCCTAAACCCTCAGTACCGTGCATCGACCAGCATGGTGAGGAGTTCATCGTTGAAGGAGTATCCCTTGCTGCTGCACTGCAGCAGCGCAGCAGCAAGCAGCAGCAGCAGCAGGCCGTGCCCCACGTCTCCGAACATAAGCCCAAAAAGAAAAGGGAAAATTGCAGCAGCAAAAAGTGCAGGGTTTGCTTCTTGATAACGGGCAACCCCGTAAGTGTCTACTAAACCCTGAAATGAATTCATAAACGAGCAGCGGGAAAAACACGTCGGAGGACCATTGGTCACGCTGCTCCGAGACGCATGCACCAGCAAAAACGCCGAAGTGCTCTGCACAAAACACCCACGCAAACCCTAAACCCTAAACCCTAAACCCTAAACCCTAAACCCTAGTAGTAACCCTGCAAAACGGACGAACCCCTGCAACAAACCCCAAGAAGGTCCGCCACGCCCGGCTCCTTCTTCCACTCTAAACCCTAAACCCTAAACCCTAAACCCTAGCGCCCAAGGCAAACCCCTAGAGACTCGAGATGCCAAGGCCTAAACCCTCGCGCCCCCAACCCTAAACCCCAAACCCTTGCGCGTCAGACTTTATTTAGCCCCAAACCCTCGCGCCCACCCCTAGACCCTAAACCCTAAACCCTAATCCCAAACCGTAAACCCTAAACCCTAAGCCCAAACCCTAAACCCTAAACCCTAAGCCCAAACCCTAAACCCTAAACCCTAAGCCCAAACCCTAAACCCTAAACCCTAACCCCAAACCGTAAACCCTCAACCCTAAGCCCAAACCGGAGACCCTAAACCCTAGACCGAAACGGTAGACCCTAAACCCTCGCCCCTACCTTTTCAGCTGCAACTTTGGCTAGGGTTTTTCTGAGGGCCCCTTCTTCGGCTTCTAAAAACCAACAGTCGGCTTGAAGGGTTGCATCTGAAAGGGCAAAGAGATTTAGGGTTGTATATACAGCCCGTTCCCTAGCAACAAATCTCTGGAGTTCCGTGATAAAGGGGCGTCTGCGTATGCCTGCTGCTGCTGCTGCTGCTGCTGCTGCTGCTGCCGTCAGGTCCCCCCGAGACGCCGCTGCTGCTGCTGCTGCTGCTGCTGCTGCTGGAATTAGAGGCAGGTTCGATGCTGGAACCGCCTCCAGGAAAACCCCAACTTCGTTCAAGAAATACTGCTCATATGCTGCTGCTGCTGCTGCTTTATCCCGCAGCAGCTGCTGCAGCTGCTGCTGCCGCTGCTGCGCCTCCGCCCCGCTGTGGGGCCAAGCGTAAGTGCGGGCTCCCATAGCAGCGCAGACGCACTTCACCTAAGGGCACAGCCTAAACCCTAAACCCTAAACCCTAAACCCTAAACCCTGGGATGCAGACTCTAGACAGTAAAACACAGACAATAAACCCTAAACCACAGACAGGCTCCAAACCCTACAACCTATCCACAAACCCCAAGATCTGAATAGGAAAACATGGGGCATACGAGGGTTTAGCGTTTACAGGAGTTAACTAGGGTTTACGAGGGTTTAGGGTTTACAAGGCCCTATTAGGGTTTGGCAGGGTTTAGAGCATACAAGAGCGAATTTGGGTTTACAAACCACCACGGTTTCAAGGGTTTAGGGTTTACAAGGGTTCAGGCATCGCAAGGGTTTAGGCTCTACAGGGGCTTAGGATCTATAACAAGGGTCTAGGGTTTAGGGTTTACAAGGGTTTAGGGTTTACCTTTTCCATGAAAGCAGACCCCGTCGCCGCTCCTTGAAAGTAAGTGACAAACAGCGACTTGGGCTCCTCGCCGTGGGGCTGTGGGCGCAGACCCAAAACCCTAAACCCTAAACCCTAAACCCTAAACCCTAGTCCGCAGGTTCTGAACTCCGCGCCCTATCGCAGCCTAAACCCTGAACCCTAAACCCTCAGCCCCGACGCCCGACTGCATTCTTTATGGCCTAGGGTTTATGCAGGGTTGAAAGTTCATGTACGGTTCAGGGTTTTCGCAGGGTTTAGGGTTTAAGTAGGGTTTAGGGTTTAGGGTTTAGGGTTTACGTAGGCAGATAATTCATCCTCCTCTAGTCGCTTGAAGTGAGTAAATGCATTTCCTCTTGTAGATCGAAACATAGCGCGAGCAAACCGCTCCTGCACACAAACCCTAAACCCTAAACCCTAAACCCTCAACCCTCAACCCTACCTAAACCCTAAACCCCCAACCCTACCTAAACCCTAAACCCTCAACCCTACCTAAACCCTAAACCCTGCGAGCGAGCCTATTTGCGTTTCCCGTGAGAAAAAGGGGGGTTGTTGGAAAGCCCTTCCCGCGTGTGCACCGCTAAACCCTAAACCCTAACCCCTAAAACCCTAAACCCTAAATTAGGGTTTGCGGGGTTTACCTGGTCCTTAGCAGCGACGATGCCTGCCACTGAAGAAAAAACTAAACTACTCATGTCTCCGCTCTCGAAGGCCCCCAAACCCCCAGCGCCTAACAGCCGCCTTGAAGCAGAATAGGGGAAGGTCTGCTGCTTCTCCTGCTGCTGCACCTCTGCCTGCCAGCTGCTGCTGCTGCTGCTGCTGCTGCTGCTGCTGCTGCTGCTGCTGGTGAGCTGCGTCGGCCGCCGCCGCCGCGCCGAAGACGACCTGCAGATACACCCCGCAGCAGCAGCAGCAGCAGAGCTGCCTATACACCCCGCAGCAGCAGCAGCTGCCTGTACACCCCAGACCTCCTTATAGCAGCAGATTCAACCCTTGGCACGTGGGCAAGTCAAACCCTAAACCCTAAACCCTAAACCGCAGAGCGTTGGATTGATTTGCTAGGCTTAAACCCGTTCTAGCAGCAGGACCAGCAGCAGCAACAGCAGCAGCAGCTGTTGCAGCAGCAGCAGCAGCAGCACCAAGAGTGGCTGTGTACCGCGCGTGAGGGTCTGCGGTGGCTGCGCTGGGAGTGTTGGTTTGCTGCTGCTGCTGCTGCTGCTGCTGCTGCTGCTGTTGCTGCTGCTGCTGCAGCGTGTTGCTGCTGCTGCAGGTGCTGGTCGCTGCTATTTTAGGGTCCTCAGCAGCAGCGGAGCAGCCGCGAGAGCAGCAGGCGGGTTTCTTTATCTGGGGTTTAGGGTTTAGGGTTTAGGGTTTACAGCTGCGATTTTTTCCCTTTGTAGATCTTGGTTGTTTTGTTCAAATCGTAGGAACTGTCTATACACCTTATTCAGCATATCCTCAACTTTATCTAGCATATAAATTTGGGGTTTATCTGCTGCTTCTGCTGCAGCAGCAGCAGCAGCAGCAGCAGCTGCCTGGCCGCCCGCAGCCTCGACGTCGGCGTGGTCCGTGGCTGCGGCGTTGTAGACTGCAGCAGCAGCAGCAGCAGCAGCAGCATCTGCTGCTCGATCCAAATCTCCCGCTGCTGCTGCCAATTGGACCCCCGATATATCTTCTATCTTCCCAACCAGAAAGCGTAAAATCCTTTCCAATTCTTCCAGCCGCTGCAGCTGCCGCCGGTAGCCACGGGACAAACTGCTGCTGTTCATCTGATCACAAACGCAACACCTGCTGCTGCTGCTGCTGCTGCTGCTGCTGCTGCTGAGGGTGAGGGTGAGGGTGAGGGTGAGGGGGGGGGCTGCTGCTGCTGCGGGTGTTGCTGTCGAGCGGCAGCAGCAGGCTGCAGGCGGGTCGCTAGAGCGTTGGGGACCCCAAACCCTAAACCCTAAACCCTAAACCCTAAACCCTAAACCCTTACGTCTTCAATCTGCACTTTGACGGCAGTTCCAATGGCAACAATGAAATCTCTCGCGCCCTCTTGAGGCAGCACCAGGGTGCCGAGCCTCATACGCTGCAAACAGCAACAAACCCTAAACCCTAAACCCTAAACCCTAGACCTCAAGTCGAAACCCTGTGCTCCCCGCCGAGGGTTTAGGGTTTAACGCTTAGGGTTTGTCTTGCCGCACCTCAGACCTAAACAGCCCCATTTTGGCGGGAGGTTGGTGGTCGCTGCTGCTGCTGCAGTTTGGGCCGCTGCTGCTGCTGCTGCTGCAGCTGCGGTTGTTGCTACTAAGCAGCAAAGGGCGAACCCCCGTTGCCTTTCACTGCTGCTGCTGCTGCTACCTGCTGTGTGTTTGCTGCTGCTGCTGTTGCTGTTGCTCCGTCCCGAGCTGTACGACCTGCTGCTGGATCCTTGTGCTGTCGCAGACATCGCTGCTGCGGCTGCTGCTGCTGCTGCTGCTGCTGCTGCTGTCTGCGCCCAGCGACAGCAGCAGCAGCTGGAGCGACTCAAAACAACCCTGCTACCTGTAAGAGAAGACTAGAAATATGTATTTCCGCTGCTGCTGCTGCTGCCTGTCCTGCCTCACACAACGTGCTGGCGCTGCTGCTGCTGCTGCTGCTGCTGCTGCTGCTCCAGGAAGCCATAAGGATGGCTTAGACTGCCACCCTAATAAATACAAATAAACTGAAAAGTTTGGATTTTCTCTTGCAGCTTTTGCTGCTGCTCGCCGCTGCTGCGAAGGGCATTGCAGCAACAGCAGCAGCAGCAGCCGGCGCTGCGCTGCCGCTGCTGCTGCTGCCGCCTCCTAGCAGCAGCAGCAGCAGCCGCCTCAAGCTGTTGGCGCAGAAACTCTAAAGCCCCGAGGCTGTCGTGTTTTTTTTCCCCTCTACACTCTGTTTACAGTGGCGCGAGCTCTAAACCCTAAACCCTAAACCCTAAACCCTCGGGTGTCTGCACATTTCGGTTCTTCCCCCCCCTTCGGTTGTGGCGGAGCGCAGACAGCGCAGCAGCGGCAGCAGCAGCAGCAGCAGCAGCACGAAGATCTGCTGCTGCAGCAACTTCGGCAGCAGCAACAGGAGTTGCAGCTGCAGCGGCCAACTACCGCCACAGCAGCTGCTGCAGCATCCGCAGGCGCAGCAGCAGCAGCAGCAGCAGGAGCCGCAAGGTTCGGGCTGCCGTCCCGAGCAGCAGGAGTTGCTGCCTCCCCAACAGCAGCAGCAGCAGCAGCAGCAGCACTGCGCCTGCGTACACATAGGCCTCCACCCCCCCGCAGCAGCACCACCACCACCAACAGCAGCAGCAGCAGCAGCAGCAGCAGCAGAAGATGTACCGCAACCTCTATGACACCGACTGCATTACTTGGTCCCCCCAAGGCCGAGTCTTTCAGGTTGAATATGCAAAGCAAGCCGTCACCCAGGGGACCTGCTGCGTGGGGCTGAGGTCGGACTCTTACGTGGTAAACCCTAAACCCTAAACCCTAAACCCTAAACCCTTCTGGCGCAGCAGCAGCAGCACAGCGCCAGCGCAGCCCCCCAAACCCTCGCGCACTTAACCCCAGACCACCGGGAGCGCCAGGGCTGGCCGTGAGCGGCGCAGAGCCTGTGGGCACCGGCCGCCGCTTCTGAGGGTTTAGGGTTTAGGGTTTAGGGTTTAGGGTTTAGGGTTTGCATTTCAGGTTTTGTGCTCGCTGAAGAAGAGCCCCTCCAAGCTGGCCGGCTATCAGCAGAAACTCTTCTGCATCGACGACCATGTGGGGGTGGCGATCTCAGGCATCACGGCGGACGCCAGTAAACCCTAAACCCTAAACCCTCGATAGGCCCTGTGGAGATGAAGCCTGAACCCTCGACACACCCTACAGCTAAGCCCTAAACCCCGGCTAAACCCTATTGCTAAACCAAAGCCACTTGCAGGAACCGAGGTGGGATCAGCAGGGTTTAGGGTTTCGTTGCGCAGTTGAGCTTCCCAGGGTTTAGGGTTTAGGGTTTGTGCTGCAGAGGTTCTTTGTGAGATTATGAGAAACGCCTGTCTCCAACACAAATTCACCTACGACACCGAAAAGCCCGCCGCCAGGCTGGCGCTGCTTGTGGCAGACAGTGAGCACCGAGGGTTTAGGGTTTAGGGTTTAGGGTTTACGGAGGTAGGGTAAGGAGCAGGCTTTGGCGGCGCTCCATATCTAAGCCTAAACCCTCGTGAGCTCGAGCCCGTGTGCATCCTAAACCCCCAAACCCCCCGAAACCCTAAACCCTAAACCCTCGTGTTGTTTTTTTTCAGAATGCCAAAACAACACACAGCGCAGCGGCAAGAGGCCCTACGGCGTGGGGCTGCTTATTGCTGCATGCGATGCTTCTGGCCCCCGCCTTTTTGAGAATTGCCCATCAGGCAACTACTGCGAATACAACGTAAACCCTAAACCCTAGCGCGCGCCTCAAACCCTAGGCCGAGGACCCTCCTTTTCCGAGCGCCGCATAACCACCCGGCAGCTAGGGTTTAGGGTTTAGGGTTTAGGGTTTGGTGCGATGCAGGCCATTGCCTTTGGCGCCCGGTCGCAAGCCTCCAAGACATATCTTGAGCGGCACTTCAAGACGTTCCCCTCTGGTAAACCCTAAACCCTAAACCCTAGACTAAAAGCTAAATCCTAAACCCTAGACCCTCGACGAAACCTCGAGGCAGCAGGGTTTAGCTGCAAGGTTGCAAACCACGCAATAGGCTGCACAGGGTGCTAAGGGCCTCTTTAGTGGCGACTTAAGGGTCCGGGCTGAGGGTTTAGGGTTTAGGGTTTGGGGTTTAGGGTTTAGGGTTTGAGGCGGTGTTTCTGCAGCATCGTTGGACGACCTTCTTCTCCACGCTGTAAAGGCCCTAAAGGCATCAATGGCCGCCGATACTGAGTAAGGGCTCAAATTCGAAGGCCTAGGGTTTAGGGTTTAGGGTTTAGGGTTTCGCCTGCAGGGAGCGGCGCCAAAACCCCGCGCAGGGAAGGTTTGGGCCGAAGGGTTTAGGGTTTAGGGTTTGTGTTTTCTGCTCCTTTCAGGCTGACAGCAGAGTGTCTGTGTGTTGGCATTGTGGGGCGCGGCCAGCCCTGGCGCGGTGAGGGTTTAGGGTTTAGGGTTTAGGGTTTAGGGTTTTGTGTGTAGCATTTTTTCTGCGAGTGGGAGCGTGATGGCATCTACGGATAGGGCATCTAAAAATTAGGGTTTAGGGTTTAGGGTTTAGGGTTTGGGTTGAGGTTTGTTGGTGCTTCGCAGAGCTGAACCAGGAGGAGCTGCAGACCCTCGTGGATCGTTTCACGGTGCGTCGAGGGTTTAGGGTTCAGGGTTTTAGGGTTTAGAGTTTAGGGTTTGAGTGTCCTGGCTGCGAAGGGGTATACAAGTATATATGAGAAGCAAGGGTTTAGGGTTTAGGGTTTAGGGTTTGCGGTGCATGCGCAGAGCGCTGAGGCGGGAGGCGAGACCGCGGCCATGGTTGTGGATAACCCCGAGTGAGGCGTCGAGCAATGCGCCGAGGGTTTAGGGTTTAGGGTTTAGGGTTTTGAGGCACAGCAACCCAAAACCTCAAAGCTTTTGCGGCGTCTCTAGAGAGACGAACTGAAACGCTGAAGCACATGTTTTGAGCTCGGTGTCTAGGGTTTAGGGTTTAGGGTTTAGGGTTTGGACGAGGATACGGGGGCTAGGGTTTAGGCTTAGTTAGACGTCAGGCTCTACGCCGTAGGGTTTGAAAGGAGTTCAGGGTTTAGGGTTAAGGGTTTATTACCAAGTAGTGTTTAGGGATTAGGGTTTAGGGTTAGGGTTTAGGGTTTGAGGCGTCAGTGTGTTTAGAGCCCAGCAATATTGAATCAGAGGATTAAGTCTGAAGGGAAATTGGATTATAAACCCTCGTGAATAAAACATTTGCCTTTGAGGCCTTCCCGACTCTCCAAACCCTAAACCCTAAACCCTCGTTAATAAAATATTCGAGGGTTTAGAATGGAATGAGGGTTTGCTGCAGCATAAGCTAGGGTTTGGGCTGGCACTGAACCATGTGCTATGTTACAGGAATATGTTGTATAGATGTCTAAAACCCTTAAGAGTGGCGTTTTATTGTTTTTAATGAATATTCCTGCAGTTTACTACTTACCTGTTGGACTTTATTTGTTTTTTTTTTAAATCGAGGAGCGGTGCTGGGCGCAGCTGTCTATACAGTGCAGTTTGATGCAGCAGAGCTCAGCTTTAAGGCGCTGGTGGAGCGATTAGGGTTTAGGGTTTAGGGTTTGCGTCATTAGAAAGGCTGTTTATTAACAGAAGAATAGCGACCTTCAGGGTTTAGGATTTGTAGTACGTTGCCGAGGGTTTAGGGTTTAGGGTTTATGGTTTAGGGTTTCGATCAGCCTTCGCTCGGGGCTGCCGACCGGTCGTGGGGCCCGGGTTCGAGGCCCTAGCTGTGGAGTTAGACGGGAACAAAGACTTTAAATTGAGTTTGTAGAGAAGGTTTTGAGCTTCTAGGGTTTAGGGTTTAGGGTTTAGGGTTTAGGGTTTGGAGAATGGGGAAGGCCTCCAAGGCGCGAAAGCGCAAGGGCCGTAAGCAGGGCCCTCTCAAGGCAAATGCTATGGATGAAGACAAACCCCAAAAACTGAGCAAGGGGGCAGCAGCAGCAGCAAAGGCAAGCAGCAAACTCCCACCACAATCAAGTGTTTACGGATTAGGGTTTAGCCACGAGGGTTTAGGGTTTAGCACTGTTTAGGGTTTCGGGCCCCCAGGGCCCGGCTAGGCACCCATGGGCACCCTGGCGCGCTCATAGTCACGACGAACAGCTTTAGCAGTCTAGGGTTTAGGGTTTAGGGTTTAGGGTCTAGGGTTTAGGGTTTTGTGCAGGATGGAGAAGGGGAGGGCGAAGGAGGCCACAGCGTCTTCAAGGTAAACGGCCACACCCTCTACAAGTTGCCTTCTAAACCCTAAACCCCATATTCTAAACCCTAACTCCTGTAGCTGGCGCCTGCAGCTTCATGAGGCCACCTAGGGTTTAGGGTTTAGCTGCTGTCCAAGCTCCGGGCCCCTTAGCCACTCTCCCGCTGAAGTATTTGGTGCCCCCAAACCCTAAACCCTAAACCCTAAACCGCTTCTGGTGTGTGTGCAGCGTCATGCGGCGGAGAGAAAAGAGGTAAAGCACCAAATAGCACTATTGAAGCAGCGGCGCAAGAAGCTGCGAAAGAAATTCCCAAAGGAGGCAGCAGAAAAAAGAGAAATAAACAAAAAAATAAAGGCCCTTATCAAGGAAATAACAGACAAACAACAAAAAGAACTAAAAGAACTAGGGATTGTGAAAGGCGCAGAAACAAATGAGTTCGAAGAAGAAGATGTCGACATGGACAACTGACGCGCTGCAGCAGCAGCAGCAGCAGCAGCAACAGCTGCAGCTGCAGCAACAGCTACAGCAGCAGCAACAGCTGCAGCAGCAGCAACGGCTGCTGCTGCTGCTGGTGAAATAGGAGCAGCAGCGGCTAGGACAGCTGCAACAGCAAAAGCTGCAGCAGCAGCTGTGACAGCAGCAGAAGGAGCATATTTGGCGGCTCCCGATGCTGCTGTTGATATTTTCTTGTTTTGTCTCCCTCAGACTTCGTTTTCTCAGTTTAAACCCTAAACCCTACTTCCCAGCTCTTTATCAAAATGAAGCGATTATTTCTCGTTTAGAGTCGAGGGTTTGGGGTTTATGGTGCTGTTTAAAAGATATCAGCAACCGCGATTTGCTTCTTTGAGTTTAGGGTTTAGGGTTTAGGGTCGCAGCAGCCGCGGTTTTGTCCTAGGGTTTAGGGTTTAGGGTCTACGGTTTAGGGTTATGCTGCCCGGTTTATCACCCTTCGGTTTGTTCTTCTAAAAGCGTGAAAAATGAAAACGTATGAATGTACACCTTGGGGTGTATAGGCAGTTCCGTTTCCCGAAGCCTCCGGTTGTCTGTACACCGCAGAAAATATTATTTATTACAATATTTTCTGATTATTTGATTCTTCTCGGCTGTCCCTTCGGTGCTGTTGCATCTGCTGCTGCTCCCTTTTGCTGCAGCTGCAGCTGAGGTGCTGCTTACACCCTTCTGTTTGTTGAGGTGTATGGACAGCAGCAGGGCTTAGAGACAACACTAAACCCTAAACCCTAGAGACAAAAACCCGAGAGGCTTCTCTCTACCCGTGCAAAACACAAGAATTCAAGCTGTTTTCTTGTAGAGTCTGACTGCATGCACCCATGAGGCGGTTAAGGATATTTGTATTATTCAATACGAGGCAACAGTACTATATTTTTCTATACGCACGCATGCATTTGTTTTTATGTCTTCGCTGTATGCTTTAGCAGAGTCGGCAGTAGGATATTCGAAATTATTTATGGTAGATTTGCACTGTTCTGTAATATATCCGCATTTGTGTAGAGTACACTTGTAGTTGTTTGCAATAAATTTGCAGATGCTTTTGGTATCCTGTATTTTTTAAAGGATATTTCCATTTTTATACTCCATTTTTATTTCTTTATATAATATTTGCATTCTTATGTACACCCCTCTAGCTGCTTCAGCTTCAGCTGATTTAAAGGAACCTGTATAAAAGGTTTCATCTGACAGCTGCAGTGACTGAGGCCGTTGTTTGTCCAGCGGCTCTAAACCCCAAACCCTAAACCCTAACCGTAGACCCTAACCCTAAACCCTAACCCTAAACCCTAAAACAAGAAGCTACGGTGATGCCGAATGATATTGATTGCTCTGAATCGGTTTATTTCGCACTTGGCCTCTTTCGCAAATACCTATATCTATCCCACCTGCTAAGGTGTTCAGCGCTTAGGGCTTACCCATTAGGGTTTAGCGTTTAGGGTTTGGGATATTTCCCCTCTCATAGCATCTCTTCTCAGCCTGCCTATCCCTAGTCCCCCCTTTTTTGCTTTTCTGTTTGAACTGCAATTTTATTATAGATCCTTTTGTGCAGAATGTGTGGAGTCTACTGGTGTTGCTTTATTGTAAAGGCAGTACGCCCAACAAACACCTCCTATGCTCTTGTTAAACCCTTTGTTCGCATATTCCCCTTGACCTTTTAGGGTTTTAGGGGAAAAAACGAGAAAAGTGGCAAGACAGAGCAGAGATACAAGCAAAGGAGCAGCAGCCGCTACATGCAGCTGGGGCTGGACAAACAGACCACTGCCAGCCAACCCTATGTCTCTGAAATGCATATTTTCTGAATATTGTTTCTTCCTTGCAACTTTCATGTTGTTTGTTTGTTGAAACTTTTGTTCAGCTTTCCCGAGCTGCACACGCGGCGGTGCACCTGCCGGCTAAGGTTATTTAATTAATTCGACGATTTCCTTTTTCTTTGCGCATTTTCCCTTTATATTTACTTCCCCCTTCTTCCCCATTAACAATTCGAAATGTTGCTGTTTCCTCTTCGTTCAGATCTGCTAGTGTCCAGGGTTTTGTTGTCGTGAGCGGCTGAGGTCACCCAAGTGACCTTCTGCTGAAAAAAGAGCGCCTCTCCCTAGATCTATTGAATAAACTGTTTTTTTGCTTATTTATAACTGCGTTATTCAATATACCTGCTCAGATACGCCACCTAATGGCTCATTAATAGGCAAAATTAGCAACGGAGGCAGCAGAAGAGGCAGCAGCAGCTGGTGTACACAACGCGCTGTGCACGAAAGCTGCTGCTAGTGCTTCGATGCAAAATACAAGAAATAAAAACAAAAACGCGGAGAAGCCCTTCTTAACTTCTCGCGAAAATGGCGGCACTCACGCCGCGGCACCGGTGGATGGTGTCGCAGGTGGTTTCTTCTTTTGACTTGGCAGAGTTCGAACCCGTTATTGAAAACTATTTCAGGGAACAGTTCTCCGCTAAAATAGATCCATTTCTTAAGGGAACTTCAGCCACACAACACCTCCTCTTCTCTTACAAAGTCAAAAACAATGCCGCAGGCGCACATTCCGACATTCCAGGGAAACTCGCCTGCTCAGGTGCGAAACTGTTGCATGAAAGACAAACAAAACAAATAAAAGCAACAAAAACAACCCCTCTCTGGCATAACCCTGAACTGTTCAAAACAAAACATCTGCAACGGGAGAACTGTCACTAGAGAAAACTAAAATGCAGCAATGAGAAGATGCATAACCTCACACAGTAACGCCAAGCAAACAGCCTGTAGAAACCTAAACGCCAAACCCTAAACCCTTCATCCCTCAATCCTAGTGCAGTGTATCTTTGGTACTGTTGTACAGAAGGAGTTTCAGAAGATCCTGGAACTAAGCATGTTTACTTCATTCGAACCGTTCCCTTCGGGAAATCGTTAAATCTGAATGTAGCAGCTGACGCCGAGCTGCTTTTCGGCGAACTCCCAGACTTGCCTCTTCAAGGCCTCCACACAACACTGTCTAGTATCTTTCTTCCTGCAGTGGAGCACTTTGATAGTTCGGATTGGTAAGTGCAGTTAAATGAAAGGTTGCGGGGTAGATGTAGTTACCCTACAAGAAAGATTCAAGAAAGCAGACAACCCGGGGTGCATTCAAATTCCGTCTTGTGTTTGTTGTTTTCTTTAAGAAAAAGAAAAAGCGCACTTGCGTAGGAGAACGGGGTGATCACCTCCCCCTTTATTCAGGTTTTAGGGTTTGGGTTGTAGAGTTATTTTTTCGTCTACATTATCCTTTTGAGTAGAGTCAAACATTTAAATGGCTGTTCTCAGGAAGAAATGTCCTGAAGAACAACGCAGTGAACTTCTTAGCTGCACGCGCTCCTTCTGCAAAGAGTTGGGAGAAGCAATTGACTCGCTTGCTCATGGGATTCAGCTAAGGAGGCCAGATGCGAGGTGACTGAGGCCAGTCTGCTTCGCAAAATGCACATTTCAAAACCCTAAACTGTCAACTCCAAACCCTAGGCTCTGAACCCAAACACCTAAACGCTCAGCCACAAACTGTGAACTCCAAGCCGTAAACCCTAAACCCCCAACCCTAAGCCTTGCTGTCTAACGTCCGTGCTGTGGTTGCATGCTTCGCCTGCCAGCCGCATATTTTGCATGTTCATCCCCTGTTTCTGAAACTCTTCAGGTTTGCTCTAGCGGACATAAAAAAGGATTACACTTTGGCTGCCAGGGACCCCGACGTGGTGGAGCACTTCGAGGAACTTTTAGATGACTGGTGTCGACAGATTGAAAAATACTTGGAAACTTCGCTGGAGAAAGGAGCAACGCAGGCGGACACGGGTCCTCGGAGCGAGGCAAGCCTCGTTTGAATTATTGCAGCCGGCATTTAGCACCCTTCGCAACAGCGTGTGGCAACCCTAAGTGAAATCAGAACGAGAAAAGGGGAACTTTTCCATGCTGGGTGCGGGAATGAGGGTTTTCTGCTCCCTGTGAGTAGATTGAAAGCTGGAGAACTCGAATGAGGAAACTTAGCTCTATAATCCAACAGCTAAAGGGTGACATGTGTCACACCGTCTTTCAAGTGCTGCATGCAGTGACGAAAGTGAGCCAGAAGCAAACTGAGTATAGTAAAGGCGCTTAAATGAATCATATCAACTAAAATATCCCTCTATACCTACCTCATTGCTGAGGACCAAACCCTAAACCCCGTTTTCTCAATAAGAAGTTATTTCCTGATATTCTGAGGCCTAGCTAGCCTCTACCCCTCTCTTTAGGAGTGCATGCTGAACTCCTGCGTATTCTTGCAACAGCTGACAACGGGAGTTTCTCCGAAGTCGCGACAAGCGGTGTTTCACACGCTTCGGCGATGCAAGCAACTGGACGTTGCGATTACAGAGGCATTCAACGAAGCAAAGGACAACGTGAAGTACTTGACAACGCTGGAGAGATTTGTCGACCCTCTGTACTCTGGTACAACTAGCCCTCTGGCCTTTAGACTTCGGTTTCTGAGCCCCCCATTAGGCTTTGAACATCCTTCCTGCAGCTAGACACTGGTCCCACATTGTGTAAAGCAATAGCTGAGGCTCTCTACATTGCCGCCTTTTTGCACTTTTAGGAACCCCCTCAAGCATCTTTGAAAGCCTTAGTCCGCTTATGAGCGCTATAACTATGATTTATTCCATTTCACGGTACTATAATACAACTGAAAGAATGGTCGCCTTCTTCGCAAAGATAACGAGGCAGGTAGGTTGCGGCTTCAGCGTGTTAGCTTCTAGGCGCACAGAGCTTATGAGCTGCCTAATATTTATACATATACAGATATACACCGAAGATGTGTTATGAAACTGCGTAGATACAAATTTTTTCATATACATGCATACACATATGCATGTATATGCACATACATATAAGCGGGGCTGGTGCCTACGATGTGTTGTATACATATACATAATATAATAGATATATTTTATATATCAGTTTTGCTTTCTCCCAGATGATTACGAATTGTCGAGCATGGCTAACGGGTGGCCAGCACCACGAAGCGTTATGGGAACGTGAGCCTGCAGTGATCATCCCCATGCTGGAATACTGTTTGTCGTTGAATGAGGAATACCATGAACAGTACAGAGCGACTCGAGAAAGCCTCGTCGCCATTCCAAAGGGGAAACAGCTCGACTTGTCAGAGCAAGAAATCTTCAGCAGGATGGACCTCTTCTGCAGAAGGCTTCAGAAGCTGATAACAATGGTAGATAGGACACAGCGGCATCTTCTTTTCTTTTCGGTTGCCCTTAGTTCTGAGAAGTTTCTTTAGGATTTGCATAACTGGTGGTAACTGACATAGATTGTTGTGCTACTCTGTATGTAGTCTCTCGTGCTTTTGCTTCTGTCTGTTGGCAGTACTCAACGGTTCAGCAATTCAAGAATATTGCGGAGCAGCGATTCGAAGGAATGGATGTATTTGTAGACCGCTTTAAGGTGCGACAAGCAAGGCACAATGATTACCTCCATACAATATGCCGTCATACCCCTCACTTCAACAATTTCATGTCTTTTTTGTGGCGTGAATTGGTCTGAACATTTTGTATTGTTTACTGGCCTACACTATCAAGGCAGTCTTTGATTCGGTCGCTGCCTGCTGCCTGTGAAATGAGCCCCCCTTGCGGTGTTTTGTACTCAGTCTATTTTCAACGATTTCAAAGTCAAGCGTCATGACCTCCTAGATTTCTACAACAACCGCTTTGACCGCGACTTTGTCGAGTTTTCCGTTCGTATTTCGGACCTGGAGGGCGACATGTTGCCGCAGATTAACACGGTAAATAACAGAATAAACCTGTGTTGAGTCACGGACGCTTCCACCTCTGCTCGCAGCTGCACGGAGATTTTTATTATTATTTTGTGGGGTGATGCAGATATTCGAGACAACCTCGTCCATCGACGAATCACTGAGGCTCCTACAGAAGCTGCAAGAAACAGTCTACAGCGAAGGCCTCAAGGCGGAGTTGAAAGGAAAAATTAGCCTGATCATCCACCGCTACAGCGTTGAGCTCGTTCAGGTATTAGTAGACCCCAATACCTCCCCCAAAGGTGCTTTCTTTTTCTAAACTGCGCATCAGAATATATGATTTGTCTCGTGTCCATGCTTATGTGCAGATTCAAGAAGAATACGAACGCCGCCGGGCCAACCCGCCGGCAAGCAAGGATATGCCGCCCATTCCCAACAATATTATATGGGCTCGGGACCTGTTGAAAAAGATTGAGGTAATGCCGTTTTGTGAGAATCTGAAACAGTGTTCTGCCGGTGTGCTGCGTTGACATTTCTTTCTCGGGTCTGCACCACTGCTCCCATAGCGCTTTACGCGCCCATGACAAAGGGCTACTGACGACTGCCGTCGATGCCTTCTTTTACTACTGTATTATCAGGACCCCATGAAGCAGTTTCAGCTGTATCCGTCTGCCCTCGCAACGAAAGAGGGAAAACGTACAATCAAGTTGTACAACAGGGTAAGCCTTTGCCGCCGTGATATTGGAACCTGGATATCCAAGATATTTTCGCTGCGTAGTATTTGTGGATTTGAAATACAACCATTTTTGTCAATAGAGAAATATTCCAGCTCTCGTACTCAGTGTACTGTACGGGTGAACTAGAAAATGTTTTTGTGGATTGTTATTCAACTATGCGAGCCCTTCTTTGGAGTTGTGCTTCCTGTGTAGGTGGCTGAAACGCTTGTCGAGTATGAAATGAGGTGGCACCAAACATGGACTGAGTCCGTGCAAGCCACAGCGGACTGTCTGAACAGCACCCTCCTAGTGAGGAATCCCGGTTCGGGAAAGTTGACGATTAACTTTGACACCGATATCGCTCGGTTAATTCGAGAGGCGAAAATCATGGAGAGGATGGACATGGAGATACCTGACAGTGGCCGTATAGTGTTCCTGAGGGAGAAGAAGCTGAAGTGGTGTTACGATGAACTTAAGTTTATTCTCGATGTGCGCAAGCGCTACTTGTACATGTTGCTCTTCTTCTGCCATAGAAAATGCGTTTTGGCAGAGGGCATGCATGTGTTCCTTTACTCTCGCGTAGCTGTCACCGAGATACATTTCAGCGTCCATCCATCAGTGGAGGCGAAGACTGACACCTCATGCACATTAGCTTCTGGTGCTATTACACGCTATGTGTTCGGTGCTGATGAATGGTGATAAGAGGAGTTCTGTGCTGCTGCTCAGGAGTACCAAAGAGTGTCTTCAGCAGTCCGCCCAGTAACTGCTGGCCTCCTACAAAGGCATCTGGACAATTTTGAGAAGCATTTGAACCCAGGACTTAGCACTTTAACATGGGCTTCTCTCAACATTGAAAGCTTCTTGCAGTCTGCCACGAGTGCTTTGGAGAAACTGGACCTGCTGGTTGTGACAGTTAACGACATTGTGGAGAACAGGATTGAGAATAACATCAAGGTGGGTGTACACCAGTTTCGGTGAGCACACCGTATCCGTCAAATCTGCCCGTGAAGATGAATGCGTCTGCAGCTGTGGCACTGTGCAGTCTTTGGGTGAAACTCTCCTAGTCGACCTCCCGGCCCCAGGGGAAGTAATATCCCTCAACCGTTTTGTTGAGATGCAAGAGCATCATGTTGCCAAATCTGCTGAGCTTCTCAACGCTCGCTCTCTGGAAATCGAAAATGCCGTCAGAGACCTGCTAGAAGTTATTAATAAGCAGGCTTCGGAGCACCAGGATGTTTCTGTAAGGTCACGCATTTGCTTGCAAGTAAAGAAGTAAAGACGAAAGTCTACCTGTATTTCCCTTTCACCCTGTAATTCACAACGACGCAGCTAACCGCTTGGCCTCCCCATTAAGCGCATCGCATGCAAAGAGCAGTGAGATGTCCGCTGGAGGTTTGTCCATGGCGCTGCAGACTAGGATTATGGAGGAAGCTGAGAAGATAAATTCGCAGTACGAATGGAATCTGTACAAGGCTATTCTGCTTGCAACCCGGAGATCCTTCGACTTTCTAAGGCGCCATATGTACTCTGCGCCACAGGGTAATCCGTCGTGGTGTCTACTTCGTTGTCGCTACACGAACTCAGCCATATCTGATATAATTTTAGCACAGCAATGTGCAAAATCACATTTGAAACCCACAGTACATATTACATACTGAGATACAGACAGATATATTATATATGACTAATATGCGTACGACAATAGGGAACGGTTGCGGCAAATGCGGTTCCCAATGCTTTTTTGAGTTTGCTTCGCAGATCCTGGGGCCTCTGAGTGTCCAGTGAATGCTATCTTCGAAGTAGATATCCAACTAGACGGCACTGGTGTGCGGCTTCACCCGTCAATCGACGAATTTCAAGAAGCCATAAACCGCTCAGCCGTTGCCGTTCTCAACTGTTCAAAATGCATTCGTCAATGGGGTACTGAAGGGGGAGACACACCTGCTTCGTCCAGGCCCAACGGCTTCAGCTCGCGCATTAAAGATGAAAGGGATATACAAAAAGTCCTGCTGGGATTTTTCGGGTCTATTCAGAATATTCGAGATGAAGTGGCCAAATACCTTGTCAAATTTGACGTGAGGCCGTGCGGTTACGCCTTGTGCCGTTGTATTCGACAGGACCATTACACCCATTTAGCCTTTGCAGAGCGTAATCCGCTATTAGAAGGCTCTTTAATTAGATGTTAATAAGTCTTCAAGACGCCAGGTGATCCACTCGTCTGAAATGGGTTCAGGAGGGGTAGCTCCTGGCAGGTTTCCCTTCTTTTCAGGTGTTCAAGTGGCTGTGGATGGAGCCGTGCAAAGACAACTACGCGGCTTTTGAAAAGCAGAATCCGTCGTTAGAAGACTTTGAAAAGAAATTGAAAAGTTTCCAAGAGGTCGAGACGCAGCTACTTTCAATGGAGCAAGCGAAACCCATTGGAATGCTTCTAATAAACAGCTCCGCCTTGTATCCTCAGGTAAAAATGGCATCCTAGTGGTCATACTAAGGAACATATTCCCCTTCCTGTCACCAGGATATGCCTACGTTTGGTTGCTCGTACTTAAGAACTCAGCCCGTGCGAACATTCCTAAGAAACACGAGAGACACGGAAGGTGTTCTGGCGTAAGAATGCACAAACGGTCTGCATGCATCAGAGGAGGCATTATATACGCCTTCGTCTGCGTGTTTCACATTACGCAGCTGATCGAGCTTTGCCGCCGGTGGAACATCTTTTACCTTAGCAAGCTGCATGTTACTGCAAAGGAGCGCTTAGAAGCACTAACGGAGCAAATAAGGCAGGGGTCCAAGGGTCTTCACCGTCCAGTAACGGACATAGACGCATTACGCCACGTTATGGATACACTCACATCGATAACCCAACAAGAATCGGGTAAGAAAGCCCCTTCATTAGCCAACCACGGCTAGCTGATGGTGGTCAGTTAGCTGCTGCTCAGCACAGACTTTCAACCGTTGGAGCTTATTGCTTATCTGCAATTCGTCGCAGATATAGAGGCTCAATTCGAGCCGGTCTTCACAATGTACAGTATGATCGACCGCTACCTGCCCAGTAATGTAACCCTTATCGACAAAGATGAACAAGATCAACGGTTACTTTTGCGTTCTTCGTGGTCAAAGCTCATTGACGAGGCGCAGGAAGCCCAAGCTAACTTGCAGAAGATGCAGTCGACATACAAACGGGAACTCATTCTCAACATCAACACGCTAAAGGCAGACTCCAAGCAATTCCGAGAAGATTTTGTCAAAAATGGGCCGGCATGTCCCGGTATAAAGCCCAGGTTAGCTGGACCACTCGCTTCGTCTAGTATATCGTTCGAAACTTTGTAGGCATGCAACTCTACATGCCTGCCGTGATGCCCACAAACGGCTTTACAAACGCTGCGAGAAGCTGCTGCTGTGCTGCTACTGGTTCAAAGGGATGCCGTAGAACGGGTGAAGAGGTTTAAAGCAGAATGTGATGTCCGAGCCCGCAAACAAGAGATTTACCATGCTGGAGAGGAGCTCTTTGGCTTCCCTCACCAGGCCTATCCAGAGCTTGAGCAGACAAAGAAAGAGCTGGCGAACTTGAGCCTGTTATATGACATTTACGTTCAAGTGAGCAACTGCCAGACGGTTCGCACTGACGTCCCCTGAGTGCAGCAAAATAACTGCTTACAAAACCTCTTTGTGCATAGGGAGGGTGTATTGTTTTTTGGCTTGTCCTTCTACTGAGCAGGTAGTAGACACTATTAAAGAGTGGAAAGATATTTTGTGGGCAGAAGCTCCTCCCCAGATTCCTTTCATGACTGAAAGGATTCAGTTCTTCTCGGATGCCTGCAAGAAGTTGCCGAAGCAGCTCAAGACGTCGGATGCATTTGCTGAGCTCAAGAAGGAAATCGACGATTTCACAGAGGTATTCCGCTTCGCCTCAGTTCATCTCAGAGACAGAACATGGGATTTTGAAGTCACTAGTGCAATTCAGTATGCATACACAATGAATGCTCTCGCAGGTGCTTCCGCTCTTAAAAGAGCTGAGCAAACCATCCATAGTCGCGCGTCATTGGAAGCAAGTGGAGGAAATTACTGGAAAGTCCCTTGGCATTGACAATGAAATGACGCGTCTGCAGGCTCTAGTTGACGCAGACTTACTTCAGTACAAGGTACATAAGGGCTTCAAGGCTTGTGGTTTAGGGCTTAGAATCGTCTTTGCTTATAGCCAGTAGAGACCGGCAGTTTTTCTCAAAGCCCAAGTCAACTGGAGTGTCACACCTCCCTAATTCTTGGCTGCTTGGTTTTGCTGCTGCAGGATGATATATTCGACATCTGCGAGTCAGCAGATAAGCAGCTGGTCATTGAGGGCAAACTGAAAGATATTGAAAACATGTGGAAGTCGTGCATGTTCGAATTTGGCAAGTGGAAAACTCGGTAGGCTACCGCAGAGGGGGCATTTCAACTACAACGGGAGATGTCACCGTTGGCAGAATACAGGCTGAGCCTCTGTGTTTCATCTTTGCATACTTCAGCGAAACGTATTCACCGTGGATTTAGAAGCCCACCCACACCTACTGCGTAAGCTGGTCTTTTTATGTTCTTTAGTGACTACTACTGCATCCTACAAGGTGGACGTGTGGCAGAGGTCCAGGAGTTACTTGAGGAATCCCAAATGACATTAAACGCGATGAATGCCATGCGCCATGTTATGCCATTCAAGGAGAGGGTTGTGAACATGCTTAGTACTCTCTCGGATGTAGCAGGTAGGTCCTAGTTACTCCATATGGCTGTGTTTAAGCGTCCAAACGCGCGTAGCATCAAGGATTTGCTGCCAGTGATGCCCTTTTTTTCGCTCTCGCGAACGGGTATTGGCTTGCAGACACAATCGAGAGTTGGACAAAGGTACAGGTCCTCTGGACTTCACTCGAACCAGTCTTCACTGGAGGCGATATCGCAAAGCAGATGCCAGGAGAGGCAAAACGGTTCCACGCCATCGACAAAGACTGGGTAAGTCATCAACACAGTGTAGTGATGGAAAACTGTAGGCGAAGGGTACCACCCTCACACCGAGGTCCTCCTGGGCGCGTCAGGAAACCGTGGAGTGTTTGGTCTATAATGGCAACCATTAACATTTTATATTGTTTGAGTTCGTCGGCAGACGAGGATCATGGCGAGAGCATCGGAGACGCTCATTGTGGTAGAGTGCTGCCAAAACGAACTCCTGCGGCAATTGCTCCCCTCGCTGTTTGCTGGGCTCGAGAGCTGCCAGAAATCACTGGAGTCGTATTTAGAAGGCAAGCGAAACAAGTTCCCGAGGTTCTACTTTGTTTCGAACCCAGTCTTGCTGAAAATCCTTTCCCAAGGATCGGACGCAGAGACGGTCCAGGACGACCTGGAGAAGCTGTTCGATGCAATATCTAGAGTACGCTTGTGCTGAGCCATGTTGCTCCTGCTTATCCTGCTTTGCATGTCTGTTTAGACTTTGTGTTGGTAGTTGTGCATTGTCAGCCAACTAACCACTAAGCTGCCTGCATGGCGGTAGAAGAAGTCAAGCACTGAAGGCAAAGCGTCCCCTTGCTGCTTGCTGCAGGTGGAATTCGACAAAGCAGATCGGAGGAAAATCACAGCCATCAAAGCTGTGGCTGGGTCCGCAGAAGAAGTGGTTCCTCTTAGCGCGCCTGTTAAAGTGGAGGGGAACATAGAAGACTGGCTGCGTTCATTAGAGTCGCAAATGCAGAAATCCATCAGAAGGGAGTGCAAGTATGCCGCACATGAATCGGGATCTATCTACAGCCAAATGACACTCCGGGAGTTCTGCGATAAATATATCGCACAGGTGTGTATTTAGCCCCTCACCTTGCTGATACCATATACTCATTTTTCTGCTCTCCGGAAAAAACTCAAAATGTCACGTACTACAGGGTGACACCCCTTCAGTAGATCTCAGTGCCTTGTTTGTGGGATGATGACTGCCGATGCGATGTGGGGAAACTGACGGGATTCAGGTTGCACTACTGGGGATTCAGATGATATGGACAGCAGACTGCCAGGAAGCTCTCGATAAGATCTCTCGGGAGAGGGACAGAACAATTATGTCGCAGACAAACAAAGTGTTTGCCACTATGATGGCAGACCTCGTGCAGTGCTGCCTGTCCGATCTCGGCACCAGGCTCAACCGGACGAAGTACGAAACGCTTGTTACTATTCACGTGCATCAGGTGAGAAATAAGAATTTCTCAGACAGGTCCCTTAAAATCTTCTACATGAGCATTGCCGAAGGACCTCATTCTTATGCTTTTATCCAACACTGTATCGTATCAACTGCATTCGAGGGCGTGCACTAGATTCTCCCTTGTGTGCTTCGCCAAACGCGCAGCGCGATGTCTTCGCGGAGTTGTGGAAGAAAGTCAAGGAGCACCGGCTAAAGGACTCAAGTGACTTTGAGTGGCTCAAACAAACTCGTCTGTACTGGAACAACGATGCAGAAAGTGCACTGATTTCCATCGCAGACGTCGAGTTTTCATATTGTTATGAGTATCTTGGGGTGAAAGAACGTTTGGCCATTACTCCGCTGACAGATAGGTGCGCACGGGCACGTTACACACACCCGTTGACAACAAAGGGGTATTCATAGGAGAAACCGCCGAAAGACTTCTCAGACGTAAAATTACCAAGCAGCATCAAACAGAATAGGAGTGGCTGAGGAACAGCAAGGGTCAGCGCTTTGTTCATGCAGATGCTACCTCACCTGCTCCCAAGCACTTGGCATGTTTTACGGAGGAGCACCTGCGGGTCCTGCTGGGACTGGGAAGACGGAAACCGTCAAAGACATGGGGCGTACCCTTGGTGTTTTTGTAGTCGTTACGAACTGTTCGGATCAGCATCGCTTTACAGACATGGCCAAGATTTTTAAGGGTCTCTGCCAGAGTGGCTTATGGGGCTGCTTTGACGAATTTAATCGAATCGACCTGGAAGTATTGTCTGTCGTCGCCATGCAGGTTTGTGGGCGTTTTTGGCTAGGTCGGGTGTTGGCAGGCTTCTCCGCTAAAACCTTTGATAGAAATACCAGAGTTTCCAGCACTGCTGACCGTGGTTCTAGGGATATGTGTAGGCGATAAACTTAGCATAAACAGCAGTCTACGTCGAAGCTGCGTGCTTGCGCTAATACAGATAGAATCTATAACTCTGGCGAAAAAACAAGCTCTCAAAACATTCTTATTTCCGGGTGAATCCGCTCCCATCAAGCTCGTCCCAACAACTGCTTACTTCATCACCATGAATCCTGGATACGCGGGGAGGCAGGAGCTGCCTGAGAACTTGAAGGTTTTGTTCAGGAGTGTATCCATGATGGTTCCTGACCGGCAAATTATTATTAAGGTTTGTTGTTTTCCCCGGTAGTTTGAGAGTTATCAGCCTCCTATTACTTGTGAGGTAACGTTGAAGCAAGATGGAGTGTATCTCTTCATATTCCCAAGTAGTAATGGCCGTGGCGAATCCGTTCTAATTCTTTTCCACAGATGTTACTTCCGGCTTACATAGACGTGATAGTGTCTATGGCTAGCGAATGCTTCGACTGCCTTCTTGCAGGTCAAGCTGGCCTCCGTTGGATACATGGATATAGATAACCTTTCGAAGAAATTTAAGGTGTTGTATGGCTTGTGCGAGGAGCAGCTTTCAAAGCAGAGGCATTATGACTTTGGTTTGAGAAATATCCTCTCCGTGCTGAGAACAGCAGGCGCCACGAAGCGAAACGAGCCGGAAGCGGACGAGGAAATGCTCCTCATGAGGTAGAAAGCAGCCCGCTAAGTTTCTGACCCACAATTTTCACTCACGACTAACTCGTAATTATCCGAGGAGGACAAACTTGCAGTGGCTCCTTGTGAAGAAAATGCATGCAGAACCCTTCGTGATATGAACCTGTCGAAGCTGGTTGCGGACGACGTCCCGCTATTTCTTTCCCTGCTCAACGATATATTCCCCCGCCAAGCAAACCCGCCGAAAAAGGTGTACCAAGAGGTCGAAAACGCTGTCTTACAGGAGCTGCAGAAGCGTGGACTTGTCCGAACCGACGAGTTTTTGATTAAAATTATGCAGCTTTACGAGGTACACAGGCTCACCCCAGTCTTGCACGCATGACAGTTTTTTTTTCTGGTTTTACCCATGGATATACCCTTAGCAGCTGCATTATGGACTAATCTCGTTGGCGCTGCAGACTTCTGTTGTCCGTCACGGGTTTATGTTGGTTGGCGACTCCTGCTCGGGAAAAACAACGATTGCTAATACGCTCACAGCGGCGCTGACAGCCATCGGGCAGCAGACACGCATTGTAACGATGAACCCTAAGGCCATCACTGCCCAGCAGATGTACGGTGTTAAGGACCCAATTTCAGACGAATGGACTCCGGGCATCTTTGCCTGGATGTGGGCTCGGTACAACAACCGCTCGTTGAAGTTCAACACATGGATCGTTTGCGATGGACCAGTAGATGCGATTTGGATTGAAAACCTCAACACAGTGCTGGATGATAACAAGATTTTGACTCTAGCAAACAACGATCGTATCCCCATGACGGAGAATACGAGGTGCTGACGAAACACCCTATTATCTCTCATGGCAAGCAGTTAACTGTCGACGCATTCCTTGAGTTTCGCGTTAGGTATTTACGCCAGAACCTACTCAAAGGTCCGCAGTGCGGCTGGTCTACTGGTTGACTCGTCGTTGCATGCAGGATTGTTTTCGAAGTGGAGAATCTTAACAATGCATCTCCAGCTACTGTCAGTCGGGCAGGGATCATCTTTGTCTCGTCTTCTGACCTAGGGTGGAAGCCTTTGATCCGAAGCTGGCTGGAGAAGCTTTCTTCAGAAAGCCCAGAAGGAGCACAGAAGGCAAAAATAATGAGCGAGTTATTTGAAAAGTAAACAGTCCCTCCCCACGCTTGAGGTAGCATCTCTGCCTAGTTGAGTAATACAAATGAGACTTCACCAGTGTTTCCTTCGCTGGACAGTCAAGTATGATACAATCATGGATCGCCATGTTTGTGCTTTACTGGACTTTCAGGTACATAAACTCGTCTCAAATATACGATTTCGCGCTTAGAGACTGCACTCACGTGATGCACATCACCCCAGCCTTGATGACGGTGCAACTACTTAACCTACTCACTAGCATGCTACTGTCATATGAAGGTGCGAGCGAAGGAATGACTCCCCAAGACTATGAAAACATGATGGTGTACGCCATAGCTTGGTCTTGCGGTGCCTTATTTGAGCCGGAGGACAGGCAAAAGTTTTGCACATTCTTAAGAGAAAAGATGTCGTCACCGCACCAGTGCGAAGCAGGCCTTACAATTTTTGATTACTTTGTGGACCCGAAGACCAAGAAGTTCCGGAAGTGGGTAGCACCGGACTGGAGCCCACCAAAAGGGGCTTTTTCGTTTTCATCTATCCTGATACCGACTCTCGACTCAGAAAGGTATGTCGAGGCTGGAGCAGAGGAGAGCAGGATATCAATGTACTGTCACCCTGCGAAATCTAGTTGCCGCTTCTTTCCTTAAATTTTATCTGGGTTGTGGCAGCGCCTGTGGACTAACTTATGCAGGGCAGAATATATTCTCCAGCTCATGACAAATTTACCACAGTCAAGAAACCCCCCTTCGTTTCAATCCGTGTTGCTGCTCGGAGGCCCCGGGACAGCCAAAACCTCTACTGCGCTCATGTTTTTGGAAAAGCTGGATGCCAACGAAATGTTGTGGAAGAGGACGAATCTTTCGTCAGCCACTCTCCCGGAGCGCTTCCAACAAACCATAGAATCTAACCTGGAAAGGAAGACAGGGAAGACCTACTGTCCTCCAGGTGGCAAACAGATGATTTTTTTCCTCGACGACCTCTCCATGCCATTTGTAAATGCTTGGGGAGATCAAGTCACTCTGGAACTGCTGCGCCAGTTAATTGAACAGGGAGGCTTCTATTTCCTAGAAAAAGACAAAAGGTACGTCTCACTACGCCTCACTCCTTCGTTTAGTAACGCATTGACTCTTCCCCCGTGCCTGGATGAAAATTGTACTTCGGCACAAATTCGCAACCAATGATTCGGCCTTGTTTCATCCTACTGCGCTCTTAGGGGGGACTTTAAATCTATCATTGGTCTCCGGTATATAGGAGCAATGAATCATCCTGGTGGTGGTCGTAATGATATTCCAAATCGTCTCAAGTCCAAGTTTTTCTCTCTGAACATGATCCTGCCGTCGTTGACTTCTGTTGACAACATATATGGGTCGATGATTCGAAGTAGAATTACGCTTAAAAATGGTGCAACGCCGCTGGTGAGAAGTCTAGCACTTTATTAGACTCTATAGCCTTGGTGTATGGTGTAGTCCTCACTGCTGAAAGGGTAGTACATTATATGGGTGTGCGTTGTTTTTTTAAATTAGGTAGTTGAAATGTCATCAAAGCTTACGCAGGCCACCATAGACGTGTGGCTTGAAGTCAAAAAGCTGTTACTGCCTACTCCTAGCCGCTTCCACTACATATTCAACCTGCGCGATCTTTCACGGGTGTTCCAAGGAGTACTGAACTGCCCGCTTGACGTCGTAAACACTTGTGAACACTTCCTTGGACTCTGGAAGCACGAATGCACCAGAGTTCTGGCGGATAAGCTATGCCGAAAGAGTGACAAGGACGTTGTTGAAAAGGCCATAAATGACGCCTGTTCCAAACACTTTGGCCAAGCGCTGCAGAAAGCAGTCCTCGAAACACCATGGTAGTTTCACACTCTTCTTTTTCTTCTATGACGAATTGCACCATTCACAGTGCACGTGCCCTACGAAGTGGCACGGTTGATGCAAAAACAGCCAGTCGAGATTTGGATCTCGACTGGCTGTTTTTGCCTCAACCAGCTGCTCCCACGTTTGCTGGGAGTCTCGAAACTAGTATGCTGGGACGGTGCTGCTTGCGTTACGCTCTTTTCCTGCAGGTTCGCCGACTTCCTGAGGGAACCTGGTGAAGACGAATCAGGGGAACTGCTACCTGCACAGAAGGTTTATGAGCCCGTGCCTAGTCTACAACTCGTCAGAACCAGAGCAATGGAGTATCTCCAGCGGTATAATGAAGAGAACCCAGCGAAGGCAGCGGACTTGGTTTTATTTGACGATGCGTTGGCCCACCTGATGATCATCTCAAGAATCATTCAGGTACGGAAAGGCATCCAGGAGGTTCGACGTGGTTCTGTCCGACGAGTGTATACAGCAATGAAGAATACACAGTAGACAGCAGTTTCACTGAGTGCCACTTGGTGGTCTGTGTTGCAGATGCCGCGGGGCTCAGCAATGCTAGTAGGCGTCGGCGGCTCCGGCAAGCAGTCGCTTACTCGTTTGGCTTCTTTCATTGCTGGTCATTCCCAGTTCCAAATAGCAATCACTAAGACATATAGCGATGGTGCCCTGTTCGATGACTTCCGGGCGCTTTACGTCAACACTGGCCAGAAGAATATGCAGACGACGTTCCTTCTGACCGACTTGGAAATAAAGAGCGAAGGCTTCCTGGAATATTTCAACTCCTTCCTCTCCACAGGAGAAATATCCGGTCTTTTTGCTAAAGATGAAATGGATTGTATGTCATTTTCAAGCCCCTAGATGTTTTGAGATCAGGCGCGTCACTCCCTAAAGCAGGATAGCTTCCTCTTCTCACTTAAACTCACTCTGGGCACACACGCCAGTTGCTAGTTGGTACGGTTTGGTGTTTTACAGCAATGGTGGCCGACAGAAGAGCCGACTTTATCAAGGAATGCCCACACTTGCAGGAAACCATGACAAATATGTACAACTTCTTCCTAAATCGCGTCCGTGCAAACTTGCATATAGTCCTCTGCTTCTCGCCTCTGAGCAGAAAATTTGCAGGTTAGTTTTGCAGACATTCATTCAAATTCAAAATTTTGGATACTAAGCTCCCACTGTGTATATTCCACGTGCCGTGGTACCAATTGGGTCGAACTTGGAAGTTGTATTCCGGTGTTTTGCGTTCTTGCACTATTTGACTTTTAGAGCGGGCACAGAAATTCCCGGGTCTCTTCAGCTGCACGACGATTGATTGGTTCTTGCCGTGGCCTGAAGCTGCCCTAGTTGCCGTCTCATCAAGCTTCCTGGACAAATTCGAAATTGACGCAAGCGCGGAAAAAAAGCTTGTCCTGTACAATGTGATGGGAAACGTACATAATAATGTAAGCGCAAAGATACACCGCAAACTGTAAAATTACTGTGTTTAGGCGCAATTGCAGAATTAATAGTTTATGGATGGCCAGACTGTAACGCTGTGTAGGTCATGCAATCACGGCGAGGAATGGTACCCTTAAAGGCAAACATTTGCATTGCCCGATATCTCAGGTCAACAGAACTTGTGATGAGTATTTCCGACGCATGAGACGCTACGTCTATGTCACACCGAAGTCGTATCTCTCATTCATCAATTTCTACAAGAAGGTTTACACTGAAAAGTTCGATGAAGTGAACAATCTGGAGCGCAGGTAAAGCCTTAGCGCGTACGCAAACAGACGACCGAATTCCTTGCCTTGTGTAGTGCAATGCGGCTACTTTTAGCGTGGATTGAGCATGTCTCAGCGTCAACGTGGGGTTGAAGAAATTGAATCAGGCGGCTCAAGACATTAAACAGATGAAGGTGCAACTGAAAGCCGAAGAGAAGAAATTGCAGGAATCGGAAGTGCAGACAAACCAGCTTTTGGCCAAAGTCCAAAGCGAGTCTGCAAAGGCGGAGAAAAAGAGCCAAGGGGTATGCATCGTCGCGATTCGCTTATGCCTAGACTCCAGCTGAAAGCCCACTATCAGTAAAGCATCGTTGCTTGCTTTTCTCGAATATCTGCTGCCTAGTGTGGATGTGAAGAACGCGTCTGTCCCGTTTATGCAACATAGGTGGCAGCATTCCGAGATGAATGTCTAAAGAACAAAGAAGAGATTGAACGTGAGCAAGAAGAGGCGAACAATGACCTACAGGCAGCTCTACCCTATCTTCGGGAAGCTGAAGACGCAGTCAAGTCCATCACTGCCAAGGACATAGTTGAGCTGAAGACGATGAAGACACCCTCAGATATTATCCGTCTCGTTTTCGACGGCGTTCTCATCCTGCTCCAAAATCGTTTGGCAGATGTGAAACCGGAGTCAAAGGTCATAAATAAGAAGCAGATTGACTTTATTCATGATTCCTTCGACGAAAGCGCGAAGGCAATGATGGCGGACGTTCATTTCCTCTCCAACCTCTTCGACTTTTCCAGGGTGAGCACTAGTCCGTGCTCGACATGCAGTATTGTTGCTCGAGTGCTGCTATGGGGAAGCTACTAGTGCAAGCAACATGCCCATATGAAGTGCATGACCGGTTTTCGAGTGCGGTGCGGAATGTGTTTTACGCTGGAGTAGAAAGAAAAAGATAATATCAACGACGAGACCTGCGAGCTCTTGTTGCCTTACCTCGAACTGGAGCACTTCAATCCAGCGGTTGCTAAGAAGGCATCAAATGCTGCAGAAGGTGAAGAAGCCATATGTTAACCCTAGAGTAGTAAAGGGTCAAACCGCTGACAATGCGGTGTTCCCGCCTCTTGACCACTTCAGCGCCAGCGCTTAGGAGAGGCGATTCAGATCACCACAGCACCAGCCCCCCGTTGTTATTTATTGCTCTGCAGGATTATGCAAATGGGTCGGAGCAATGGTAATGTATCATGAGGCTGCAAAGATTGTCAAGCCAAAGATGGACTACCTGACAGTACAAACAGCGAGGTGCATTTTCACAGAGTTTCCGGGCATGGCGTGCTACTTCAACAGCTGGGTCATCATTCACAGCATATAGCATGCAATGTTCCAGTTTTTGCTTTTCCCTGCGCTCGCATGCATGATTCAGGGTTGAAGTTGCCCTTCGCCAACTGAGCGAAGCAGAAGAAGAGTTGCGAAAGGCTCAGGCGGTATTGGACGAAATTAACCGTCAGTTTCAGGAAGCGCTTGCATCGAAACGGGAGCTGGAGCAAAGGGCGCAAGCAACCAAGCGCCGGATGGAACAGGCGAACAGGCTTATCAACGGACTTGCGGGAGAAAAGGCTCGCTGGTTGGTAGCCGACGCTATGTCGGTGCGATACGCTAGGGTAGAGTATAATTCATACGAAGTGTGCATGCTTTTTCCTGTGCAGGACGGAGGATTCGAACACGTTTGCAGAGCGGAGGAAACGCCTGGTTGGTGACATTTTAGTGGCAGCAGGATTCGTCTCTTATTGTGGCCCGTTCAACGCTGAGTACAGGGAGCTGCTAAGGAAGGAGTCAGTCCTTAATATAAAATTACCGGATCCACGTAACAGAGCTTTTTGACCTAAATATATGCAAATAGACAAATGTAGTGGGTCTGCAAACTCCGCTTAGATACCCTGAAGACTAGACTATAAACTGTACACTATAAGACCCCTTGAAATTATAACTGTTACCTAAGATAATAACTTGGCCCATAACCAGTAATTATTCGGTACATGTGCACACCGTTGTAGGACATAGCAGCGCTATCTCTAGGCACTGCATTTTTTGCCGGCTGTTGCCCTACGCAATCAGGATCATGTTAAAGGATGCTAAGAATAACGGCATCCCCTGCTCTGACTCCCTTAACATTGTCGACCTTCTCGTCGATGAAGGAACCCGTGGCGAGTGGAACCTGCAAGGCCTCCCCGCGGACGAATTATCTGTGGAAAATGCGATCATTGTAACACGATCTGACAGATATCCTTTACTGGTTGACCCTCAAGGACAAGCACACAACTGGATTAAGAAGAAAGAAGAGAAAAGCATGAAAGGCTCCCGCCAGTGTATAACAACAGCAACCGATCCAAGGTGAACTTCACACATCACACTACATCCGCCAACCACCTATCTACCTGGCTCACAGCTGGGTTTAGCCTTGTTTTCCACTTTCGCGGACTCCCGAAGCCCATTCGAGTAGTTTTTAAAGCTCTTACCACCATTGGCATGTATCATGCTTGTCAGTCATTCAAAGCAACCTAGCCTATAGAGAAGCACAGTACTGATATTATAGGTATGGCTTTCTCTCTTCGATCAGGTTTAAGGATAAGGTGGAGTTTTGCCTCTCCGAGGGTCTACCAATCCTGATTGAAAACCTTGGTGACAATGTTCCTGAAGTCTTAGATCCAGTTCTTGAAAAACAGTTTGTTAAAAAGGGAAAGAGGCTCTATGTCACCTTTATGGACCAACAAGTGGAATACAATCCAGGGTTTGCCCTTTACATGACCACGAAGCTGGCCAACCCTCACTTTTCCCCAGAGGTCAACGCGAAATGTACCATGATAGACTTTACTGTCATGCATGAAGGTAAGAACAAAACGTTTGTGAACGCACGGTACGGCGAGGCAGTCTTTGTTTCGCTCTATTATCCGCCGATCACACTTGACGCGTGCGTTCATGAGGCATTTGTGCTTGCTATATCCAGGCCTTGAGCAACAGCTGCTTGGTAGAGTTCTCTCTATGGAGCAAAGAGCTCTCGAAGAGTCCCTCAACCAACTGGTAGAATCCCTAACGGCTAATACAAAGGCGTTGAAGGAGCTGGATAGTCAGTTGCTGGATCGTTTGTCCCATTCCTCTGGGAACCTTTTGGATGACCTGGAGCTTATTGAGGTGCTTGCCAATACCAAAGCGAAGGCAAAGGAAGTCGAAAAAAAACTCAAAGACGCACAAGAAAAGAAGGCAGAGGTAATGCTACCTGTCATATGCAGTGGGTTAACAAGGATTTGGTAAAGCACGAGCATGACCGCCCCGAAAGTGCGCCGTGAAGATGCAGCGAAATGTTGAGAAATATGTCGGTGGGGTCCCCGGACCGTGTTCAAGAGGCTGTATCTGCCTATAGGTAGTGCACACTCTTTACAATTAATGTGTGTTTACTCAGATTAATGAGAAGCGCGAGCAGTATCGTCCGGTGGCAACGAGAGGATCCGTTCTATACTTCTGCATGGTGGAGGCATCATTGATATGTTGGATGTACAACAGCTCCCTTGCGCAGTTCCTGGAACAATTTGATGTATCTGTTCATAGATCAGAAAAGGCACAACCAACTCACAAACGTGTTGAGAAGATTGTTGAATATCTGACTTACCAAGTAGGTCCGCTTATCATACCGGTGTTGGTTTATTGTACTGTAATTCCGTCAATGTACCCTACGTTCATGCTAAGAACCAAAACTAAATGAGAATTCGAATAGCTCAAATGGCGGTAATTGGTACAATTCTGTCGCCACTGAGGGTTCGGCTTTCTGAACATAGGTCTACAGATACGTTTGTCGAGGACTTTTCGAGCGGCACAAGCAAACATTCGTGATGATGCTAATACTTAAAATGCTGCAAATCGATGGCGTACTTCAATCATCGGATATTTCATTACTTCTCAACGGTGGCGCAGGTAAGGGCCTGTTTACTGCTGACCATGTGTAGTTGACGCGGTGCGCTAAGATATCTCATGACCTGAAATCCGGACCACCGCGAAAAACCGCCAGAGCTCTTGCAACAGTTGGTGCCCTATGCTCTCCCCTAAACTAGTACCAATACATATAGCTGTGGCTTTTTAGCACTGGAACAACATGCGGGAGGCTTATTTGTAGGTCTTGACGAGAAGGCAGAAGCGCCTTGTCCTTTTAGATGGTTAGGGCAGGATTCCAAGGCATGGCTTAACGTCTTGCAACTCTCAAGGACCAGCTTTGGCCGAGATCAAATACAACTTTTCTGCGAGCTCCCAGAATCCCTTAGCAAGAACGAAGCTGCATGGAGGAAGTGGATGGAGGACAACGAGCCAGAAACTCTGCCAGTCCCCGACTACGAAGATAGACTGAAGTGTCTAAAAAGCCTCGGGCACATACTAAGGCTTTGCCTTGTGAGCTAGCACAAACTAGTTCCAGACGTACAACTGGAAACACCAAGCAGAGTATTATAGGCAGGTGGTGAATTTTCTCGAGGCGCATTCTCTTCCAACTTGCGTTTGCAGATCCGCTCAATGAGGCCGGATCGAACTGTGGTGGCATCGGCGCGTGCCATTGATCAACTGTTAGAGCCAAAATATACAGAACCAGTAACGGACTCTGTTGAGTCAATATGGCAAGAATCCTCATGTCGCGTTCCAGTCATATTCCTGCTCTCCGCTGGTGCCGACCCGACGTCAAGTATTGATGAGCTCGCAAAGAAGAAGCGAAAGTTCCCGACAGACAAAGTATCAATGGGGGAAGGGCAGGAAGTGGTTGCGAGGGAAAAAATTAAATCCGGCTTTTTGTCGGGCAGCTGGGTAGTGTTGCAAAACTGCCACCTTGGACTGAACTTCATGAGTGAAATCGAAGAACTCCTTCTTCGGGTCACGGAAATTAATAAGGCAAGCCCTTGGGCACACGCATATTTATTCATAGCAGCACGCGACCATAGGTCTTCATCGTCTATGCCTGCCGATACTTTCTAAGCATATTCTAGAAAAAGGGAGGGACGGGGGGAAGCGAATCGCAACACCCTGCCAACCCTCATGGTTACCTTCTTCAGGATTTCCGTTTGTGGATTACTTGCGAGCCCCACAATAAGTTCCCCATTGGGCTTCTGCAAATGGCTATTAAGGTCACGAATGAGTCGCCCATTGGACTCAAAGCTGGGCTTTCGAGAAGCTTCACAACCATGATAACCCAGGAGACACTGGACAAAGTGAACAACGAAAAGTGGCGCACCATTGTGTTTGCACTTGCCATGCTGCATAGCGTTGTTCAAGAGAGGCGAAAGTTTGGCCCCTTAGGCTGGTGCATTCCGTATGAATTTAACTATTCGGATCTGGAGGCTTCTCTATTTGTTGTAGAGAAGCATCTCGCAGCAACAATATTAGTAGGGCAACCCTTATCATGGTCGACCATAGGATACATGGTTGGCGAGGTGCAGTATGGAGGGCGTATTACAGATGACCTTGATAGGGAGGTAGGATCCCCGACAGTAGCAACAACCTCAGCAATCGCTGCAATTGCAGCCATGGAG
>HG712513.1:0-23027 GCA_000499725.1 Eimeria brunetti | reverse complement strand
TGTGTGTGTGTGTGTGTGTGTGTGTGTGTGTGTGTGTGTGTGTGTGTGTGTGTGTGTTTTCGTTTATGTCGCATAACAGATGTTCAACACATACACTGGAAAATGGCTCAACGACGACCTTTTCAAGTCCGGTTTTTGCTTTAACAGCAGTACTACAAACGCCCATGAATTCATATACAAGGTCCCACAAGCAACCGACATATCTGTCTACCGCGACTACATCAACTCATTACCTTATGTCGATCAGCCGGGCGTTTTCGGCCTCCATGTGAATGCCGACCTTACTTTCCGGTTGCAGGAATCGGCGTCCATGCTCGAAACTATCCAGGTACCTCAGCGCCAGTGGAGTTCCTATACTATTTTTCATGTACTGTCGCTTACGCGCGTGTGCAACGTCAGTTCTCCACCAACAGTTGCCTTAGCGCCAGAAAGGAGCTGTGCACTTCACTCTGCAGGATACGCTACCAAAAGCTTCCTCAGGGGGGAAAGGAAAGTCACAGGAAGAGACTGTACGCGAGAAATGCGTCGAGATGTTAAGCAAAATGCCAGATGACTTCCAGGAGAGGGTATACAAAGAGCAGGTGTCCAAGCTTTCCGGACCGCCGGCATTGAATGCCAAGGGCTTTTCTGCCCCGCTAAATATATTCCTTTACCAGGTAAGGGGAACATTCTGCAAGATAAAGAGTACTGAATAGCGAATATGGGGGGAACATTCTGCAAGATAAAGAGTACTGAATAGCGAATATGGCATTGCTCTTCAGCGGAAGCTAGGCCTTGCTATTTTGCGTCACCAAGCTGTATTGCCGGTAGTGCTCACTTCCAAGGCTTTACACTCACAATACATATCTTTATAAAGTGCCATACGTTTCAGGAAGTGCAGCGCATGCAACGGATTTTGTCTATTGTTCGTACCAACTTATCGTCGATCATTAGCGCAATCGACGGGACCGTGATCATGACACCCGACTTACAGGTGGGGGAGCCACTTCCGTCAGGAAAAACGGTATCCCACTTTTCCTATTCATCAAGTCATACGTGGATGGTGGGATGTATGCCTTGCACTCCTGCCCGATTGTTGGCAACTCAGCAGTTTAGGACGTCCACCACCATAGTGACTGACCTACGGGGGTTTTGCAGGATGACGTGACGGCAATTTCTGATTTGCGAGTACCCCGGCGCTGGGTAAAAGATCCAAGCGGAGCGGAGATTTCCTGGTTGTCGCCCACTCTTGGAAAGTGGTTTTCGGGCATGAGACTTAGGGTTGAGCAGCTATGCGCATGGTTGGAGAAAGGAAGGCCTAAGTCATTTTGGCTAGCTGGCTTCTTTAATCCTACAGGATTCCTTACTGGGATGATGCAGGAAGTACGGTGCCACATGCAATGAATCTCTTTACATGCGGAAGAGTATCGCGCATTTGGATGTTGGGAGCCATGGGTAGCTTTTGCTGGGTATGTATTTTAACTCACAGGTCACACGGCAGCATAAGCGAGACCAGTGGGGGCTTGATGACGTCGTTCTGCACTCAGAAATGCGCACGGTAGATTTCGAGAAGATAAAAGACATTCCAGATGAAGGAGTTAACATTCATGGTCTATATATAGAAGGTTCCAGGTATGCAGAAAGGTTGAAGAAACGCCATACGGCTTACTCTATTTTGCTGCGAGTTAACGTTTTGTAAGCAATATCCATTTCCCTTTCCAACAGAAACTTAGGCAACTGGTTTTGCCTTCACTTCCGTGCTGTCGTTGCAGGTGGAACTGGCACGAGTCCAGGCTGGAAGAATCTTTGCCCAAAGTAATGGTTGATCGAATGCCCGTTGTGCACGCTACTGCATTAACCTCTAGGGATAAACGCAATAAAGCCTTAGACTACGGGCAATTTGAACCATATGACTGCCCCGTGTATCGGTACCCAAATAGGACGGACAAGTACTTAGTATTCCGAGTGCAGTTGCGCACGGACCTCCACCCCTCTCACTGGAAACTTCGGGGAACGGCGTTGCTATGCTCCACTGAGTGAATTTAACCGCTGGAAGTCATGCAGTGGGGTGAAGACCACCGTTCAGCTCCTCATAGTCCCTGGTTCTCGGAAACAAAATACCTGCACTATGCAAGCATTTTGTTCCGGATAACCAGGGATTACTTCGTACCTTCCATACTTCATGTGTGCCCCATTTTATTTGTTTCCATTTTCTTCCTAAGAATTAGGAATTTCTCTCTAGCAATCGTCGCCAATGAGTTTTTATTTTGTGTCTAGTACCACCTGTACTGCACGTGACGGACATCCGCCTAAACTTCACCAAAGTGTAAAGGTACTTGTAACTGCATCTCTTGGTCTCTTCACGATGCAGTGAACGTGTGGCACATAGCGGAGAAGCCTCAAAATTTCGGGAATTCGGTCTAGTGAACTTTCACTACAATAACGGCAGCCACGCTAATGTAGCGGGGTGCCCTGACCGTTGCCCTCGTCCGAAGCGCCGTCAAGTGTACGGATGTATTTGTCGTGAGTACGGACTCAATCATTTCCCTAGTTATTAAATCTTAGAAGAGATATATAAGTTTGCACTCCAAGCAGGGGTGCCCTGATGGTCCAACAAGGTGTCGCGACAGATGCTCGACTGTCCCCGCTCCACAACTGCAGCAACTTAGGGCGCTGCGCCAGGATGCGCGGAGACGGCTGTAGTGGCGCAGCACTAAAGTCTGGCGCTTCCGGCACCTCTCGAGATCTGCTAGATGTTCGTACATAAGTAAAATATCACTTAGAGAGAAACTAGGTCAATTATTAGAGGAAACAACACATAATTCATAGACGTCCTCGTACCTCCCTGAGGATGGGGCTGGCTAGGGTGCCTGCTCTGCTTACGTGGCGCTGACCCCTAGGTGTGAGAAACTTCTCCTTGCTTGCCAACAAAGGAGAGTTTGGGACTCTGGGGATCACAGGGCCCTCGGAACGGACCTCTCTCACCAGTGAGCGACAGAGACCAGCCTTGGCCTGCAACTTTTGCACCCTACGATAGCATAAACGCAGTCAGAAGTCACTTAGTGATTTTAAAGCTGAGGTCCCTATTCCCCTCACACGATGAGATATCAAGAGCTAGGGCAAGTGGAAGGACTGCAGGCCATTGGGATTGTTAATGAAAGAACGCTCAGACACTCTTTAGTCCTGAGCCCGCTCTGTAGCATATTGTGATAAGCCTCATCCTTAAATTATTAATGTATCGCTCTAACATCGGTCCCTAGCCAGTAGAGAAGTGGATCTGTGTGTGGGCCTCCACCGCTGGTCACCACTGCAACGCCCTGACGTTCTTTCCCTATATTTTTGCGTCAGGCTAAGTATTATTGAAACGGATGATGTTACCGCTACACCGTTATTCAGTCGAATAAGTTACCCCAAAACTTCAAAATAGTTTCCTAATTTGTTAATAGGAAAAGGAATGTTCTGCTGTTTCTGATGAACGCAATGAGCACGGCAAAGTGTGGGATTAGCATTGTTTGTCGTGATTGTAGTGAGTGCTCACTACATTAGGGCGGGTCAGCAACTGCAACGAAAGATATATATCTTTGTGCTTTGAACATCTCTAAGGCACTTTTTATTTGATTTCAGGAGTTTTATCGATTTCTGTTGTCTTTCTTGAGATGTGCGCTAAGTGCGGCGCAGCAGTTGCAGGCGTGAACCTAGTTATCGTATGCGCTTGATCGTAGTAACAGCTTAGGGTAGGAGCTGTTCACTACGACAGCTGTAGCGCGCTGGCACTACAATGAGACGTATCTGAGATCTGTTGATACCTCATTCACTGGAAAATACAAGTAAAATATCATTCGGAGGCAGGGGGACGATGTTGTCAAGAACGTTCACTACACTCACAGCAAACGATGGTCACCTAGAAGTTTGCCGTGATCATAATAAACGTATTAGCGAGTAAGGATATGTAGGCTGTTTCTTGCTAAGTAAAGTCTCAACGAGTTTCCCAGCCGCGGCCCCAGCACTTTGGGCAGCTGCGCGATGAAGTGGGGGGACAGTAGAAACTATTGTTCGGGACAGTCGAAACTATTGTTCTTCTCGAATGACGAACTATGGAAGTATTTTGAAGATTTGGTTCAACGTATTCTACTGAATAACAGTGTAGAGGGAACACCTTCAACCACATTAATACTCTGCCGGACGCAACGGGATAAGGAAAATACGTGAGCGCGTTTCCACTAGACACCAATGGCGGTGCCCCACAGACGGATGCCTTTCTTCACTGGCTATTAACCTATGCCTGAATGATATGTTATTAATTCGAGGATGAAATCTTTCAAAATATGTTATAAGGCAACCCCAAGACTAGAGAGGGACTGAAAGTTCGTTCATCAACAACCTCTATGGCCCGCACTCCCCCTACCTGTCTTAGTTCTTGCTTCCCCGTCGTGTGAAGCTACTCGGGACCTTAACGATAAAGTCACTAAAAATGCAATTGTATTATCGTTGGGGGCGTACGCCGTGGATTCGGGCTTATCTTTGTTACTCACAGGTGAGAGTGAGGTCCGTTCGAGAGGGCCCGAAGATCCCTCGAGGCCCAAACGCTGCTTTGTTGGCAGGCAAAGAGGAGTGTCTCACACTTGGCACTTGCGGTGTATGCGAAGTCCGTTGGTGGATGGGACCACTATTGCGGCACGGACCACTGCAGGAGATCGGCGGTGATTCCAGGGTGTTGGACACAAGAAGAGTATGGTGTTTGGAGGCTGAGTTTTTCAGCAGGTGTATGAGGGCCACAATATCCCTAGAGCCCTAAACGCTCCTTTGTTAGCACACAAAGAGGAGTTTTGCACATATATCATGTTATGTTGTACAAGAAATAATGCCTCTGGATAAGTATGCTCGCTGACACCCGCAGGACAGGGCCGGCTATGGCGGCGGCAAGGCGAGCGAGGCGATGACCCTTCCTGGACCAGCGCGAGACCAGATTTGCGTGAGATTATATGTTCTGTTCCTAAGCGAATAGACTGATACTTGACTTGAAACGGATATCAATTGGCAATTAGGGGTTACACGCTGTGTGCAGCGTCGTTATTTCACGTGTGCACGTAGTGTGAGAAACATCTCCTTGCATGCGAACAAAGGAGAGTTTGGGGCTCTGGGGATCTCAGGGCCCGCTGGAATGGACCTCAGTCACACCGGTGACCAACAAAGACCAGCCTTGCCCTGCGACTTGAGCCCCCAACGACAACACGCACGCATTCAGAAGTCACTTAGTGATTTTAAAGTTGAGGTCCCGATTCCCCTCACACGATGGGGTATCAAAAGCTAGGACAAGCAGAGGGACTGCGGGTCATGGGGATTGATAATGATAGAACGCTCAAACCGTCTTTAGTCCTGAGCCCGCCTTGTAGAATACGGTGATACTCTTCATGCATTAAATAACATATATATCGCTCTAGTTTCTGTCAATGGCCAGTAGAGGTATATACCTGTCTGTGGGCATCTTCCGCTGGTCCCCACTGCAAATCCCTGGCGTTCTTTCCTTATCTGACTGCGTCAGGCTGAGTAATACTGTGCCGGATGATGTTACCGCTACATCGCTATTCAGTAAAATAAGTTACCCCAAAACTTCAAAATAGTTCTATTATTGGTTAATAAGAAAAAGGAAAGTTCTGCCGTCCCCACACGCCCTCGCAAGGCGGCCCCACGTGCTGGGGCCGGGGCTGGGAAGGGGACAGTCCAGCATGTTGTCACCACTTCTTGTTACACCTGCAAGGATACTCTCACTGAGGGTCCAACCCAATTACTTCTAATACTTATTAACTATGAGACTTACTGAAGACTAACTTCGTAACTGTCAAACCCCATGGCCTTAGAAGTTAACACAGTTCTTATGAACACAACGAGCACGGCAAACTGTAAGGTTAGCATTGAGTGTTCACTACACGTAGTAGGCGCGTACGGTGTGCACGTGGTAGGCGCGTATGATATCGAGCAGTACGAGCGTAGAGGGAGCTGTTGACCACAATTGGGAGCTGACAGCGGGAGCTGTTCTGGGAATTTCTTTCTTGCCGGGAATCTGCACAGAAGGAACCCAAAATGTCCGCACTACGACTGCCCAGTGGGCAACCAGCACGCTACCTTGCTGACACCCCAAAGTCCGATGTGCCAGACTAGCAGTAAGAGCAAAGGGAGCTGTTGTGAAACCTCCACCCACGTGGTAGGATGGCACGGCAACAGGACCCTGCCTACCAGTGGAACGCTTCGCAGCTCTGATGAACATAGCAGAGCTAAAAAGGGACCCAGGCAGGACAGCGCCCCGTGAACGCGAAGGCCACCGCCCCTGCGACACGAGGACGGAAGCCCAGTGCAAGCATTTCTGATAAACATTGGGAAGGGGTTCGCCAGAATGGGACTGGAGCCAACGCAGTGAAGTATTGAACTTGTCGTTTATCGTGCGGGCCCGTCATTGAGGCCCTGGACATATCTACAGAGGAAAATAGGCCCAGGGGATTCGGCGACGCCAAGGCAAAAGACGCGTAGCATATTCTGGAGAGAAATGCTGAAGCACCAATTGTTAAGTACGGTGGAAGGAAATTCTTAAGAGTACAAGGAACAGTTCTGAACTGCAGCACAACGTGGGGCGGCAGTTATCTCTGGGGGAATGACAGCAGCCGGCGACAACGGAAAACGGGAGAACGCCTTACCGCTCGTCGGAGGCAGCAGCAACCGCTGTGAAGGATTATTCGTCCCTGTACTACGGCCATATTATATTATGAACATAATGGGGCTATACTAGAGTCACGGGAAAGGGACTCCCGTGCGATCCGGCCTGCAGAGCTAGCGGGTGGTACATATCGGAGCCACGGAAGCAAAGGTAGAACTGGTTGGAAGTCTGTAGACTGCTCGGAATGTAAGGGACGCTGGTATATGGTACATGCTTGTCCCAGTAGGAAGGTGCATACTAGGCGACCGGGGAAACGTGTAAGAAGTGTGGAGGTATGGGACACTACGCTAGAGACTGGCCTATCCCTGCTCAAGTGACAACGCAGACAAAGGGCAGACCTGAGCAGGAGTTGACACGACCCAGCGCTGACAGATCTGAACGACAAAGACTAGGCGTTGTGAGAGACAAACGTTCTAGGCTACACTATCACGGTGAAAGGGTGACTTTCGCAGTAGCGACGGGACCTTATACTACTCCAGCTTCCACAGAGTGGGGGGGAAAAGACGCTGCTCAGTACGGAAGGACGAGCTAATGCGAGGGCCAAGGAACCGAGTCTGCGCCAGTAGATATCAGCATAGCAGTGTCAGCCAGTGTCTGCACCGGTACGAAGCGTCGAGGAGGTGTGGGGGCAGGAAAGAAGCAGGGAAGTGCAAGCAGGTGTGTCAGAGGCGGTGTTCAGGCAGGGAGATGACGATATTCTGTCGCAGTGGTGGCGGGAGATTTGCGCGAAAGAAGACTACAGCAAGCGGGAGTGGGTGTGGACGTGGGCACGACAGCAGTACTACGTTTTGATGTTGCAGGGAATCGGTGTGAAGTGCTCTTGAACAGGGTCCTCGGTACGTTTTATTAGTACTGAGTCAGCCGAACGGCTGCAGTGCAGGGTGCGATGGTTTCAAGATGAGTGTATGTTGACGGTAGCTAAGGGTGAACAGTTGCGTATTGATTGCGTCGTGAAGGGGTTAACGATGCGGGTAGGACATTAACGTTTTTCGGGAGGTTCCTTAGTAGGGCCTGTTTGTTGTTTGTGGGGTGACTGGCTAATTTGGTGTGAGAAACTTCTCTTCGTCAGCTAACAAGGTTTGGGGCTCTACGGATCTTAGCGCCCTCGGGAACGGACGTCACTCGCCAGCGAGCAACGAAGGCTCCTCCAAATCTGCGAGTTGTGCTCTCGACGATAACACAATTGCAAGCAGAACGCAGTTAGTGACTTTACCGCCAAGGTCGCGAACCGCCTCACGCGATGGGGGTGCAGGAACTAAGGCAAGTAGAGGGAGTGCCAGTGGTGAAGATTGGTGGTGAACGGAGTTTCAATCCCTCTTTAGTCCTGAGTTTGCCTTATAAGTTATTGAGATGAACCACATCCTCAAACTATTAATATCTCGCTCGTTAATAGCTGGTAAAGAAAGGCATCTGTCTGTGGGACACCGCCTTCCATCGCCAGTGCAAATTTGCTGACGTGCCCTCCTTATATCTTTGCGTCGGGTAGGCTGTTACTGAGGCCCATAATGTTCCTGCTACACTGTTATTCAGTAAAATAAGTCGAACCAAAACTTCAAAATACTTTCATAGTTCGTTTTTCGGGAAAAGTTATTTCCGCACACCTCCTGCCACAGCTGCCCAAGGTGCTATGGCTGTGGCTGGCAGGAGGGGACAGTCCAGCATGTGTTGTAACTGCTTGTTGCACTACCAGCTTACTCTTACTTAGTACCCAGCCCCATACATCATAATACTTCTTAACTAAGAAACTCGCTGAAAATTTACTTAGTAAGGGACCACCCGCATGTCCGTGCATGTTAACTCGCTGATTATGGACATGATGAGCACGACAAACGGCTAAGTTAGCATTGTTTGCCATGATTGCAGTGAACGTTTACATAGGGTTGATTGATATTTCCAGCGGGAGAAGCTGGGAATCTATGTGAATGGTACGTGCTGTGAGGTTATGTGTAAAAACAAGCGGGTGGCAGTATTGTTGGAGCACGCTAAAGGGCTCGCGCCGAAGACGCATTCGACATATTCGCCAGCAACGTGCCAAGCACAATCTGGTGATGCCGGTTCTGTCCGGGAGGGGGGGAGGCTGCAGTGTACAGGCACTGCAATAGAGCACGTGGAACCTCTAGAGGTCTAGTTATCTGAAGGAGAACAAATACAATGCTAATGGATATAACTAATATTACATTAGATACAAAGTTAACAGAACCAAGCCAACAATGCTCGGCAGCCACATGAGGTTGTGGCTGGCCGTGAGGCTGATGCAGAGGTTTGGACACTGAATCACTGCAGAGTCAAGCGAAAGATCTATTATTCTCGGCTTTTCTTTCTGAGACTACGGACTCCAATATATTTTGAGTATTATAATTTCTTCACGTAGGACAGTAAAGCGAATATACGCTGTGTTTGGAGTATAGGTATAGAGTGTGCACCTTGTTTGGTGTCCGTAGTGAGTCATACGTATGAACCGCAGAGTGCGCAGTTGGCTACACCAGCAGAACCTTCTTTCTTTGAAGAGATAAGTGAGAACTATCCTGAATTTTTTGATCTGTTTATTTTACTGAGTATGGATGTACCTTTAACCTTCTGCGCCTCTGTAATATTCTGGCAAACTTTCACTACAATCAGGGCGACAATGCTAACCCAGCAGTTTGGCGTCCTTGTTGTGCTCACAAAAAGGATGTTGAGGTGGGGGGCCATATGGATTGTCGCTTACTTAGTAAATTCTCAATGAGTTTCTTAGTTATTGAACAATAACCGTTGTATGGGGTTGGAGACCAAATGAGTGTGCCGATAGTGCCAGGAGGGGTTCCGACACGTGCTAGGCTGCGCCTCCTCTAAAGCCTCAGTTATTTGGGGCGCTGTGCCGGGGCGTGTGGGGACAACAGAACCTTCTTTCTATAAGGAATGAGCTGAGAACTATCATAGCTGTTTTTCGTTTACTTTTCTCTATATGTTCTCTGTATGTACCTTGAATCTGCTGAGTCTCTCTAATACTCTGCTTCAGGCATGCAGACACGGAGGGGTCGCCTGTACGCGCGCAGCGGGGAGCAACTGTGATGCCGCGGAAACGAGTATCGTACGGTATTGTCCATTATGGAGTCTCTTCCCTAACGATAATTACTTTGAGAAGGTAACTCTATCTGTCATTACGCTCTAACGAAAGGCCAGTTACTACGCGCTTGCTCACCAGCAGCCTTCATTGACCTGCAACCGCTTTTGTCGTAGTTCATTACTACCAGATTGTGTGAAGGGGATTCGGGAACTCACGTTATACTCAGTAGTGGGTAGTCGTTGCGATTGTGTTACTGCTGTTGGCATGCGTCATGGAGCTGGGGGGTTCGCTGCGCAGCGTGGCGCCCAGTTTCCGACAGTCGGGATATCGATCGGACCCAAATTTCCAGTTTATTGACACACAAGAACGAGTTTTTTGGATTGGTTATCAGTGTTTCATGCTCCCTTGCTGACCCTACAGGATGAGCGAGGGCAGCGAACTCATGCACCCAGAGGAAGCCCCTGGGCAAAAAACACTGATCATTTCTGCGAAGGTCCCGGCCCGAAACAATCCAGACCGCCAAGGGTGCCCGTTCATGTCCGGATGAAGCTGCGCACTATGATCCTGGGGCCCTAGTTTCTGACGTGCTGTTTCCAAGAGCAAGCTCTTGCCGGAAGAGTTTGAGCGTGAAGCTCTTTTCGCTGCTCAGGGCTATAATTTTCCTGTGGCCTTTCCCATAATACCTCTGCATGAACAGCCCTGCATAACTTCTACATGAAGATGACGCATTGTATTTCCCATTGCTGTAAAGCCACAAGCGCGCTACCTGGTTGCGCTGCAGATTCAAGAACTGCAACCGACGGCGCAAGTTACAGTGGGCTATTTTACATCTCTGTTCGGCGTCTTCTTGGGGCAGTTTGCGGCAGGTTGCGCATGGCTCAGGAGCCGAGTGCACCGCGCCTTGGCTATGAAAGGGTTAACACTGTCTACCTCACCACGTTCAGGAAACCCTTGCTTTTCAGTTTACTGCCTTGATGCAAAGGCTTGCCTTGATAAGGGCTCCAAAAGTCAGACGGAAGGGCATCAGAGTGTGTCTCCTGGTTAAGAGAAGCACTTACCTTACTCCACTTGGCTTGGCAACTGGTGGGCAGGGTTGTCGTTCGCTCAGCCGCATATTTACCTGCGCGTCCAAAAAGTTCATCAGGACCGCAGTAGATTTGCAGCACCACAATGATACCGGTGGTGACAGGGTCGACAAGGCTTAGGCGTACCAAAACCTGTGAGGATTTTGTCACGGGAAGCGATGGGATTTACACGGTAACTTTATACCATATTATGCAGTATGCCCTAGGGTGCAACTCTGTAGTATCAAAGGGATCACACACAGCGAATTACTCCTAAATATTAGATTGAAATAAAGAATTGCGTGGTTAGCACTGGCAGGCTTGGCTAGCTGCAATGAAATACCGCAGCACATGCCAGCAGTTAGGGAATCTTCCATAGAATGTACATGCCCCTACCCGTGAGGGGCGTCACGTACAGATGCATATAGTCCGTTCAGTCCATCCGCCATTCCCTAGTACACGCTAGGGTTTTTCCGAAACGTAGCAGGCTAGAAGCATTCTCTACAGGTTACATTGTGCCTGTTCAAGCCTCAGTAAGCACATGGGCTTCACCGATGCATTGCGGCCGTGGAGTCCGAGTACGTGCTCCTGTATTTTCGGCTGACTGGAATGAAGATCACCTGGAATATTGATTTAACTGCTGCTCTTGCAGTTTTACGGTACTCAGTCTATCGGCCTGCGCAGTATTCTCTTCAGCAGTGGGACTTCGTGCGGCAATTGGGTTTCGGCTGCCTTTGCACGTAGGATTGCGGCATATGATACAGCCAAGGAGCAGCAATGCAACTTATGTCAGCCGAGCTCCTCTTCTTTAGCAGCCCTAGACGGTTGCCGGTCTGTCAGGACCCCGGGAAAATAGTTCCATCTTTATGCGCCAGGGGCTTCTATTCGCCTTAAGCAATGGGTTTGTCTTATTGTCTGAAATGAAGCAGGTAAGGCTTTATTAATATACTTGCACATCGAGGTGAGCGACAGTGGCTGTTTGCTAGACGAATGTAATCTACAGTTCCACGCACGAAAACAGTAAGCTCTTCACAGGTAGTCACCAGGCGTGCGACGAAACTGCCAATCAGTAAAACCTGCGGAAATACTTGCTCTTGCCACCTGGTTTTTACAGTTTCACGTGCAGCCGCTTGGGCGCTCACGTAAACTCATTAATGAGTGTTTTTTGACGATTAGGCTTCCTATGGCCAGCCAAGTCAGAGAAGGGAATGGAACTGTGTAGCCGCTGGGAAGGTTGAGGTACACCTACACAGTCCTGTCAGATTCCGTGGCAGGCGGCGGCGTTTTTCACTGGGGGACCAAGCATTAGTTTCCCCGGCAACTTCTGGAACAGCAGGGGAAACAGGTTTTCACCAGATAATCATGAATTTTCTGCTAGGCGTGGGGGACCGCTCACGGAGGCTCACGGTATTCAGAATCCTAAAGCAATCGCTGAGGGTCCGCTGTAAACTGCTGCTGCTTCCATATCGGCGGGACCTCGAGGGTTTGGTCCTGCACGCCGCGTTGCTGAGCACAGCAGCATCTGAATAGCAGCTGCTGTCGAGGCGGTAACGGAAGGTTGTTTGTACGCAAGAGCAGACCAGGTAGAGAGTTTCCACATTTGCAGCATACATTTTTCTCTGGGATTCTCTCTATATTTGAAGGCATTTTAGCAGATGAGCAGTTTAATAATAAGGGGGTATTTTCCCAAATATGGGCACTGTTTTAAAAGGGAATTACCGTCGAATGACTGACATGACAACCACTGGGCGACACAGCACGCCTGCCTGACAAAGGCATCGTCATTGGTGAGAGAGCATTGAGCGAGCGAAAGGATGTCTGAAGGTGGGTCAGAAGCTTCCCCATCTTAGAACCGTTGTTATGTGCGTTGCGAACGACTGTGTGGTACGCCTAAATACGAGTTACATGATGAGGACGGCGGGATTTTGATTGGAGAGTATATTTTCACTCGCATTCGCTTGACACATACCATGTCTGCCCCCAGACTGGCTTTTTCTATCGTATCGTCGTGGACACTGCGCATGATAATCAGCTCCTGCATGTCGTTCATTCCGAAGTATCCGTATCAGACGGCTTCTGCAGATTTGTTGGTCCTAACTGTACCGCAGCAAAATACCTGCACTTACGTGATGCTATAATGGATGAAGCGCGGGCACGAGCTAGCGGTTTTGACAAAACATACTCCCTAGTGCACAGGAGAAATGCATTCCTCTGCATATACATTTTAATACCTGCAGTGGTATGACGCTTTAATGCGGTGTTGGGCGGTTGGCCCCTTCCAACGTGATATTTGGGGGACGGTGGAGACATTAGCCAGGATGGATTCGTGCTAGCGCCGCCTGTTGCGGGTTTCCGGGGTTTTTTCTTCAAAAAGAAAACGAACTGAAGCCATCGCTTTAATCCACACCAATTTTCGCTGCCCAGAAGTACTACTGAGTAGCCGGACCCCTACTGGCAGTCCGGTAATTGCGGGCTTCTGTTGTGGTAGGTTGACCGAAGGCACCCCACCCGCACGGACATTTGCAAGGTGCTTCATTTCGGCATTCTGTCCCTCTCCTGGATGCTACAGATTTGGTGCGGCGTTCGAGCATACGAAATCTTCCGGAAGGCTGTATATTTTCGTTTCGTATGGTTCTGGAGGGCAGGAGGTTAGGCAGAAGACTGGCGGTGCACCAAATATTGAACTGTTCGGGATGCTGGGGGCGTTGGACTACCCATGGTCTGGCATGACACCGGGTGAGGTATGGCTAACGCTGCACGTCACTGGATGGTGGAAAAATAAACTTCGACTGCACAATCCGATTCAGAAGGATATGTAGGGGGCGCAGACATTATCTGCCATCCCCAATTCAGCTGGGGTCTAATAAAAAAATGCAAACACAACAAGGTTAACCTGCGGTTTTGCCCGGCTCGTTGAGATCACAAAAAAAAAAGGAATTTAGAAACACGTGCGGGATGTCACACCGTGACACCGTGACAATGTTAGCCTCGCCGTTTGCCGTGCTCATTGTGATCATAAAAAGCGTGCTGGCTTCCAAGGATGTGCCGATTGTCGCGTATTGAGCGTTGAAGTGTCGAGACAACGCCACAAGTGGCTGCAGGAGAGCTGGGCTGCGTCCTGACTCTCCCGCGGCTTTTCAGCACGCCGGGGCATATTCTGACGGAAAACGTTCCGCTTCCTAAAAGAGCTAATGGGGGAACGATCAGGTGACTCACTGGAAAAAAATGTACCCGGTTCTTCTGAAGGTGCGTAATAGTCTGCTCGTGGCACAGGAACACGAGATGCCCACTGAGGAATTTACAGCTGGGAACGGAAGCGGGGTAGCAGGCCAACATCATTTGGTACAGGCCATTAGCCTGTTGCTCACGTCTAACAGGAGTTTTGGACTGAAGGGAGGCAGAGCGCTGGCTGACGCGCAACTCAGTAGGCTGCTATTTTTGCGTTGATGTTCTGGTTAGGGATAGCAGTTAAGCACCTAGGGTGCTTTGCCTCCTTGGCTGTCACCATTCGGGTTGAGTTCTCGACAAACCGCAGTTTTTTATATTTAAAAAATTTGTAAAAATCATGAAAAACTCGGTTTCGGGAGGGAGTTTATATATATTAACTTTTGCGTAAAACCCCTAGTTTTTCGGCTGCAGGTTATACTGCTGCAGGAATCTCAGCCAGTGTTAGCCGCTGTTTTGCACAACCTCAGTAGTCTTACCATCAGTGTATCTTAGTGGCTGGTCACGACTGCTGTAGGCTCGGTGGTTTTCCCTTAGATTTGACATCACAAAAGCGGACTTCGCCTCTTTCTATGACAATTTGGCGTTGGCAGTTTTGGAAGTCGCCCCAGAAGTCACTTTTGATGGACATGCGGGAAGTCCGTTGCCCAGGGATAGGGTGTCAACCCAATGTGTTGGGGGACACTATAGGATTGGCCCTGTCGCAAGCAGCCGTTTGGTAGTAATGGTGGTTGCGTATTCATTATCGGTGCGCCTCAACGCATTTCGACGAGAACTATCTAACTCCCCTTTGTATCTTTTTATTTCACTAGAAAAATTTGTCACCTCTGCCGGACTAGATTAATAAATTTTTGACAACAAAAAAATCTACAGTATATATATGTCCAGAAATAACATTTCTATTTTTTCTCTAGTGTATTGCCCTCAAATCAGGCCAGGCCTGTCTTGCGTCCAGCGTGTAGCTGTATTGTGGCGATGGTGCGTTCAGCGTGTAGCTAATAGCATAGCACGCAGAGCTGCTATTTGCACGCTGTGCTTTCTTTTGTCTAGTGAAAGTGATACACTGCGAAAAGGTTACTATGGTGAAGTATAGCAATCTAATTCTGCATAATTGAAGCTAGCCGAAGTTGCAATGCAATGGTGGCGGTACGCCAACATATTTACTGCCAAACGCCACTACCCCTGATCGCTGCCAAAAATGGCCGCGGCTTTGGAAAAAGCAGCGGATATCCATCCGGTTCGTGCGGGGGGATGTTTGAATGAAACTTTCCATACTTTAACACTCCTGCTTTTCTCAAGGGTGACAGGTTGCTTTCAGTTAATATGCTGTAGAGGTTTGAAAGATCAGCGCGCAATTGAGCATCTTTGGCATATGGAGAAAAATATTTACAGTGCAACCAAAACAATACTGGAAGCTTAGGACTCACAGTGATGTACCCTCAAAATCACGATCACAGTGCTTGGTTTTTTTTTTTGTAACGCGGGCGACCGACTGGCTGTTTTCGAAAATGCGCCTGTTTAATCCTAAAAGCTCACATATTTTTGTAATGACCATGTTAATGCACTGCAAAGATTGGCGTAGCAGGGCCAGCCAGCCGTGGTTTTCCGCGAGGTCGGAAATTTGCAGACCTTGGGAATGCGTGTCTGGACACGTGAAGGCTTTTACCGCTAGCTAAGTACGATAATTCGCGGTTAGAGAGAAAAAAAACCGGAAAACATTTACAATCTTAAAATTTAGGCTGAGCGGTTCGGCGATGTTTAAAAACAGGTACTGCTGATAGGTAGTGGTAATTTCTGGCTTTTAAATGCTTTTCTAGGCTTAGCTCTATTTCATGGAGTCCGCTAATAGGGTTCTTCACTTCACGCCCATCAGCCTGAGAAACGCGGTGCTACGGCTCCTTGCAATTCGTTGGCTCCCTTATTAGGCAATTTTGTGCACCCGGATACACATTCAAACGGCAGGGCAAAGACGTTTGACTGAACCAGAATGCGAAAAAGTGCAGACAACGTGGGCGTTCTTGCGTGCGCTGCTACTGTAGTCTCGCCGCAGGTATGCAGGATTTTGGTTTTGTCCACGCTTTGAATTCGCCCTCGTTAACTGAGCTACTCGCCATCTCTGCGCTATACTAACAGAAAGCTATTTTTTGTCGCATTTCCTCACAGAAAATTATTCCACTTCCTGGCGTACGGGGGCTGCCTCCAGTGTCATTTTGCTTTACTGCGGCCGCCGCTGATTGCGCCTGAAGTGATATTCGATGCCGTTTTTGAGAGGCACCACAATCCTTGACAAATCTTTTTTAAAAAAGCGATCCTGAATCTGCATTGTCAGTAAGGAAATGATTGAACAAACAAAAATGCGCTGCTCTTGTTTTCCGCTGATTGGGTGTTCCAGTGAATGAGGACGTCACGTTGTTTCTCCAAATCCCGCTGTTTACCAGAAGATACAGATCATAGGCGTGTTGCGATACCATCTAAAATCTGTCTCCGATCAGTGCGTGAATCTGCGAATCTTACTTGTATCACCTCCCCGGAGACTACAGGCGGTTCTACATGGAACGTTCACTAAGAGTTTGCCAAACACATGCGGAAACGGGACTTTGGCTGAATATCTGAAGTATTTGGTGGTGCCAATTTATCCGCTTCACGGAATACAGGTGGCAGACTGTAGGAGCCGGAGCGAATACTCGTTGATTATGTTGGCCGCGTTTTCTCTCGCTGTTTTTTAGCATCCTCGATCAAAACCTTACATCTGTTCACCTTAAAATATGGTTAGAGAATGCTCCATTAGGGGCAGGTTCGTGCTCTTTGATGCTAAAACATAAGATGTGAATAGGTAGGCCTGTCTTTGGAGCGACAGGAGAACTGTCGGAATTGCGCAATATAAAAATGTTGGACAAATACGCATCATACATGCTTTTCAAAAGCCTTCATCGTTTCCCTAGACCTGCACGGATATTGCGTGAGCTCGAACGAGTGAACACTTGGAATGACCTCTATTTCTTTATTTGCTCACAACGGCGAAGCTCTAATGGCGGTTTCCTGCCGCACGGAAATCGTTAATTGTTAATTGTTAAAACGCTGGGAGGGGAGAATGTGCTATACGACAAATGGCGGTCGCTTATGGAAATGTAACCGTTTGCATATGATCTCGCGTAAATATCAAATTTCACCGTATTGGGACTGGTAAGCCTTACAGGTTTTGTGGATTGGGGTGTGAGCTGCTTAGCTTACTTCAGGATTTGCGCCTCTATCAAGATTGCGAGTGAACACAGATATTGGATGACTATCACGAGTCCTTATTTTTGCTAAGGATTTTGCAACCCACGGAACAAGACTGATTGAATATCTAACGCGCAAAACAATCTCAAATGCTATACTAAAATCATCCTGGCAGAAAGCCGCATACTCAATTCCCCTTGTTTACAAGGAGCATTGCTACGGAGTAATGCATTTTGCATTTCACAACGATGCTGTACCATTACGTATATTTCAGACAGACCTGCAACGCAAAAAATAGACTTTTATTGATAAACGCAACATTATGAAACCCAGAAGAATTTAAGAAGCCTCCTCTTCGAGCAACTTGCCATCTTTGAAGGATGATGTCAGAACGAATGGATGTTTAGCATATTAGGCCGACGACATCTTTTGACGCTAGCGTTCAAGCTAGCGACGCACCGGAAGAATTATGTGGGCAAAGGCCTCTTGGAATAAAGGGTTCAGCTACCACTTGAGCAGCATGAGACGGTTTGGACGTGCAGCCGCTTTAACACTGCGCATCACTTCACGTAATAAAACAACAAATATAGGGAGCAAACCGGACTCAAACCACACGAATGTAAAGTGTAAGAACTACTTTGAATATGCGTGCAGTCCGGTGCCAAATTGAGCATCAAGTATAAACTGCTGGCTTTCTAACAACCTCAAATATTTACTGAAAACCACCCTGGACTTTCTTTCCCAGCCGCTTCGGTTCTTAGTTTGCACGCAGGAAAAAACATGATCCCCTGTTCTGTGCTAACCCAATATTCACCGAAGCATAAGACTTCCTGTTCAGCAGAACTCCCTGCACAAACAACCTACTGCGCTGTAGGTTAAACCTCTTTTTTATTGGACTGCGGCACGCTGTGCAGATTATATCTAACCTGACCACTTCATTCAATGGCAAACAAGTGAATCGCCTGGCTTGTAATAGGATCTCGGGGGAAATAAAGGACACCCAGTTCTTTGGACTGCAGCATGGGGTGAGAAACTGGCTTGTTTGGTAGGTTGACGCCCATCTTATTAGGCCGCTTCACTCTGATTTTTTAGAATAGCACCAACTTGTTCAACAGACTTTGATTTGCTCGCCGTGGGAGTACCGCTCCATGTGCTGCGTTAAGAGGCCGCCCCAAAGAAGGGAAATTCTCTGGTGACGCACTCTTCAGCACACATAGCTGCTAAATTGTTGCAGAAGAGAGTGCTGGCGAGAGCCGGCAGCGACACCTCATTCTTTAGACGTAGGCTCTCCAAGTGGCGTTCTGTATGAATAAAAAGTCGGAAAAAAAAGGTATTCCCTGCGTCGCGACTTTTTGTTTACTCACGTCAGCTTGTTCGCTGACTGCGATTAACAGTATCTCTATATATTGTGATAGATTCTTCTTACCGCCCTGCAGTGAGCAGCAAGCGCACTTTTTTGCCAATTTATATATATAAACCACCCACCCTGTGTTTACCGTCAATAATGGACCTCATTTTAATGCCAGCCCCAATCTTGCTAGACTGTTGTACCTATACGAATAACTTCGCAACGATGAAATGGAAGGTTGAGGTTATGCCACAAAGAACGCTATAGGCAGTTCCTTCGCTAACCATCACTTTTCTTCTGTAACAAATAACTGCCTAAAAAGAGCAACTCCAGCAACTTTGATTTGCCACAGCGTAGGACTACGACCACAAAAATCTATGGCTTGTCGGTGTCAAAAAATTGTTGCGGAGAAAATGTTGAGAGGCGAAGTCTATACGCTAAAATAGAAAGCTGCGTAATTCGCGGGCGGCCACACAGCTAGGCAGGGTTAGGTGTTAGTAATGTTTTATATTACCCACTCCGGGCACCAGTAGGTGCCTCCACGTTTTCTCTCGCTTACACTTTGCAGCAAGCAAACACTGGGATCGCCAATCGCTTCTCCCAATGGGCTGTCGCATCAAAGGCTTATGCCACTCCGTACCCATAATTCACGTGTTCAGCTCCTCCCTACCGGAAACTTTTGCGTTGGCTTAAGACGGGACGCAGGACTATTTGTTAGGCGACCCAGGTTTGACTAATAGTGAAGTCGGTGTCGTGCGGGGTAACATTTAGCTTAGAGCACTTGCCTTTGGGTTGCAGGAGCCGAAATACACCAAGCCACAACGGTACCCTTCGCAGGGTACCGGCCCTCACTACGAGCTGCGTATGTCGTGCGCAATGAGCGATTTGTTTCACTGTGTATGGATGCCAGTTTTAGTTTCCTCATCGGCAAACAATATTACTAGCACACATGACCGAATCCACCGCTTATTTAACTGCGTACATCGTCCATATGAATCCGCGTCAAAGACCTAAGCCAGTGTCAGCTTCTATGGGGAAACATTAGCGGGTATGGGGTCTTCGCCTCCACTGACAGTCGCGGACCCTTACAGCACCATGAAACATGCGAGCTCCCTTTCCTGCAACGCTTGCATCCCTCCTCGCCGATTGCCCAGGAATCTTCTCTCACATCCTGCTTCCTCACCGAAAGTCGCCCTCCGTTATGGCGGCAAGCCCGGGTCCACGCCCTTCTATTCTCCAGCCACAGGAGGATACGGCATCCGTCGAGCTTCCCTGCCTCTAACACCTGCGTCTGCTTGAAAACCACACTATTTTTCTAAAGCTCCCTGCAGAGGTACCCAGCGGTTGGCTCCACGGCTCCAGCCCCTAGTAATCACGGGCAACCCACCGAAGACCAGCTGCTCTGACACGAAACAGCAGTCGCCTTGCATTTTTGCCGCACGCGGTGGCGAGCAAAACGCCCCTATTCGTCTTCCGTAGTTAATCTCTCCCCTAGAACAACGTGTAGTGATGTGCTATTCGGGGGTGCTGCCGCTGCAACAGCTAGCCGAGGAGCCTCACCGGATATTATGTTTACGGAGCCGTTACATACTATACGCCTAACAAGCCTGGTCCACTGCTATTGCCACTGGTGCCCCATCTTCCCGTTTTCCTTTGGGTCCACGAGTAGGCCTATTTGGAGGGGCCAGCGCATGCCAGGGGAGTTGCTACCAGCGATCTTTCTTGCGGCGTGTTGGGCAGGTGTCATGAAGTAATCAGGGGCGTCACTGGGAGTGTCATTCACTTTTGAGAAAGGACAACAACGTCCGGGGCCTCTTTGGTAGCCCAGCGTCCCATGCTAGCTGGCAATGGATCCCCCACCATATCGTTCCAAGAGTACGTCTATTTGCAGAGAGAAGTGTGCAGCAGAACAGCGCCTAGCACCCATTTTTCCTGTGGCTTACGTAGCAGTCAGGCAGTAAAGGTCGTGACTGTTAGTGCCCCTGCCCAGCAACAAGCGAGAGCAACTTCTGGGATTTTTTCACTAACACTGTGCGCCGCAGTAATACCGAATGGCTCGTGCAATAAACACGACCAGCAATACCCTGTTTTGAAAAAGCGCGTGTAGGGTAGGGCAGCTCCTACCAGCTATTTCTCCCCTGCTTGTGTGGCATTGGAGTAAAGAAGTAATCGAGGTCATTACTGACAGCGCATTTCACCAAGAAGACAGAGCAACTTCCAAGCAGTGTTTTATCAGCAATACGGGCCACGGGAACTCCAAATAGTTCGGCGAATATATCTGCTGAAACACACTGCACGCACACCAGCTCAGGAGAGAAGACAGGGACGCTGATACTTCATGGAGACTTACTTTTGCACGGGGCGCGTTTCTGGCTGAATGCCAGAGAACCTGTGTACTCAGCCGACCTTACCGCTTACTCCGCTGACACTGTGATGCTGAGGATGCGTTCGGGTCATCACAATAGTAGAGAGGCAATTCCACCGCAGCCTCTGCTCCTGCAGTCTCCTTGCGCTGCTGTTGTCGGAGAGAAGCGTGTGTAGTGAACACTCACTACAATCACGGCAAACAATGCCAACCTCACAGCCTGCCGCGTTCATGGTGTTCATAACAAATGTGTTAACTTCTAAGGGCATGGGGTTTGACACTTACTAAGTAAATTTTCAGTAAGCCTCATAGTTAATAAGTATTAGAAGGAACTGGGTGGGAACCTCAGTGAGAGTATCCTTGCAAGTGTAACAAGAAGTGGGGGCAACATGCTGGACTGTCCCCTTCCCAGCCCCAGCCCCAGCACGTGGGGCCGCCTTGCCAGGGCGTGTGGGGACGGCAGAACATTCCTGTATCTTATTAACCAATAATAGAACTATTTCGAAGTTTTGGGTTAACCTATTTTACTGAGCAGCGATGTAGCGGTAACATCATCCGGCACAGTATTACTCAGCCTGACGCAATCAGATAAGGAAACAACGTCAGGGCGTTGCGGTGGGGACCGACGGAGGATGCCCCCAGACAGGTACATATCTCTGCTGGCTATTGAGCTAAGCTAGAGCGATATATATGTTATTTAATTTATGAAGAGTATCACCGTATTCTACAAGGCGGGCTCAGCACTAAAGAGGGTTTGAGCGTTCTATCATTATCAATCCCCATGACCCGCAGGTCCTCTGCATGTCCTAGCATTTGATAGCCCATCGTGTGAGGGGAATCGGGGCCTCAACTTTAAAATCACTAAGTGACTTCTGACTGCGTTTGTCTTACCATTGGGGGCACACGTCGCAGGGCAAGGTTGGTCTTTGTTGCTCACTGGTCAGACTGAGGTCCATTCCCGAGGGCCCTGAGATCCCCAGAACCCCAAACTCTCCTTTGTTGGCGAGCAAAGAGATGTTTCTCACAGCGTGCCTCAAAAAATTCCAGTTCTACTTTGTCCGCCCTGAGGGAAGCGCCTATCCTCAATGGCGCAACCGCTTATCCCATCTAAGCAGGACACAGGAGGACTGGGAGGGTATAGACCATGACAGCATGCATCTGCACAGCTGGGACTTTGATGGCGACAATGCCCCACCCACTCCATGCCAGTCACCCGTTTTCGTCTATTCACCTGGCTATTAAAGGCTGGCGGAGAAACAACGCACAAAGGTTTCTGCCAGCAATCGCTATTCGTACAATGCCAGGTGGGCTGTCGAGAGCAATTCGTATCCGCATCCACTGCAGGGCAGCCCCTTGCGTGTGCTTTCCGTCGATTGGCAAAATCGATTAACCAGCGTTGCTGATCTTACATCCTGTGCTCTTCGTTGCGCCACGAGCAGCCGATCTGCCTCCGGGAGATAGGCGCTGGTTCCTTGTCTTTCTCCCAAACTTTCTCAAACGCGCTTCAAGGCTTCTACAGGAGCCCCGCTGTTTTGGAAACTGCTGCTGCACTTATATTCGGTCTCTCGCCGATTCGCAAGCAGCTCCGAAGCAGCGCGGCCGTCTTGTGAGCAGTGGAGAACATAGAAGAACCATCGGTAGGGCCGATAACGCAGCGCCAGGGGAATTTGAAAAGTTCCTCTGCATCAGACAGATCAATACCTCCGTCTCTGCCGTCCTAGGGATGTTTTCTCATTTGTTAGTTTCACGCATCGGTTTTTCCTGTATTCTCCTGTGTTCGTAAGCAGTAGGCACAACGTGGGCATACGAGTGCCCCCATTCCCGGCGTCTGTGGAGGATGCACACTAGGGGCACTGCAAATCTTTTTGGCACTCGCCATTTCCCTGTGGTATGGGTTTTTTCCATCTTAGTGCCGGCACAGCCAGGTGGATCGGCAGCCTCCCACTAAAGGCGTCAAACAGCGGAACCACTCGGTTTTAAGCTATTGTCAAGCGGAAGGAGGATGTGTAGTGAACACTCACTACAATCACGGCAAACAATGCTAACCTCAGTTTGCCGTGCTCATTGTGTTC
>HG712508.1:724-19032 GCA_000499725.1 Eimeria brunetti | reverse complement strand
CAGCAGCAGCAGCAGCAGCAGCAGCAGCAGCAGCCGCAGCAGCTTACCCTGTGGACCTCCTGTGCCTGTTCGGGGGTGGCAACTTTGCCTGTACCAATGGCCCACACGGGTTCGTAGGCGATGACCACTCTGGACCAGTCCATTACGTGACCAGCGAAGGCCTCCAGCTGCCCCCTGCACACTGCCATCGTCTTGTTGCTTTCTCGCTCTTGCAGGTTCTCGCCTATGCAGACCTAGTAACAGAGAAAGGAGAATAAAGAAAAAGAAAGAAAAGAAAGAAAGAAAAGAAAGAAAACAAATCTAAAGTTTGGACTCATAACTGTAGCTGTAGGGGCTGTTGTAGTTCTATTCGGGTGTATATCTATGTACAGGCAGGCAGAGGAAGACCAAAGGATAAAGAAAGGCAGCAGCAGCAACAGCAGCAGGAGCAGCAGCAGCAGCAGGAGCAGCAGCAGCAAGGGTAATAAGAGAGAAACGAGAAAGAGGGAATAAGAGAAACAGAAGGTATAAAAGCAAGACACGCAGGTAAACAGGCAAAACAAAACAAACAAGCAAATAAATAAACAAATAAATAAATAAACAAATAAATAAACAAATAAATAAATAGTTAATGAATAAATAAATAATAAATAAACAAATAAATAAAGTAAATGAATAAATAAATAATAAATAATAAACCTACAACCATATAAAGGCCCTGCTTGGTAGAATAACCAAATAAACGAGTAAATAAATAAAGTAAATGAATAAATACTACTAAATAATAAACTTACAACCATATAAAGGCCCTGCCTGGTAGAATAACCAAATAAACGCGAAGATAAATAAAGTAAATGAATAAATACTACTAAATAATAAACTTACAACCATATAAAGGCCCTGCTTTGCAGCCATCTTAACTTTCTCGACAACAACTTCATCTGTCTCCCCATAAAACTGTCTCCTTTCGCTGTGGCCTATCATTACCCACTTCAAGCCCAAGTCCGACACCATCTCTGCTCTGAAATCAACCAGCAAAAATAAAAAAAAAATAAAATAAATAAAATAAATAAATACAATACAATACACAGAATTGGTATATTAGGGTTTAACTGAAAAAGAAATAAAATTCAGGGCTGGGGACCAGTGGACTGAAGAAAAAGCGAAAAAAAAAACAAATAATTGGCGTAGTAACAACACCCCGCCTCTGTCCCATTTAAATAAAATTAAATTAAAAAATTAAATATTCTGAGAAATAAAGAAGAAGTTTATTTCTATATTTCTACTTACTAGAAGCGGCAGCAAAAAAAAGGCAAAGAAGAGAAAGTTTACGAAGAAACACGAATATATTTAATAAACAAAAACCGAAAATAAATGAACAAATAAATAAAGGCAAGGGAAATAAAGCAATAGAAGTACAAATAATAAAATAAATCCAATAAAATACACAAAATGAATATAAATAAATAAATAAATAAACCCACGCTATTTCTCCAGTAAAGGCCCCTGGCCCCTTCTGAGAAATATTCTGGCAGCCAATTTCAAATTCATTTTTCAGCTTTTCCCTCGCCAAGGGAATATGCAAAGCAGTAGGGAAAATAACCACCTCTGAGCAGCAGCAGCAGCAGCAGCAGCAGCAGCAGCAGCAGCGGCAGCAGCAGCAGGAAGAAAGAGGTCATGATGAGCTTTAGTTGTTAGCAGGGAAAAATAAATAAAAATAAATATATAAATAAATCCAATATATACTGTTTGTTTGCCAGCAAATAATTAAAAAAAACAAAAGAAATACAAATAAAAGGAAATATATAAACAAATCCAATTTATTCTGTTTGTTTGCCAGCAAATAATTAAAAAAAAACAAAAGAAATACAAAATGGCCAGAGGGTGTAGCCCTCATGCGTATAAAAATAAGAAAATAAAAATCAAAAAATAAAAATTGAAATAAAATTAAAAAAGGAATGACCATTGGCCCATTGCATTCTTGAAAACTAGGGCAATAAACAAACAAATGACGAAAAGAAGTATTTGTTTGTTGTATTCAAGAATAGAATACTAAAAAAAACAATTCATAAACCTATTTCTGTTGTATTTTTGTATTTCTTAAACAGAGGGGCTGCTAGCCCCTGTAAAGGGTATGAAAATGAAGGAAATAATGCGACAAATACGGAGAAGATATCTATTTGTTAATTCAAGAAGAAGAAAAGCCTAAAAAAGAACAAAACATTAACTCTGTCACCCACCAACACATTGCTTTGTTGTTTTCTTGTATTTGTTAAACAAGCGGCACAGCCCATGTCGCCAACAGCCAGACTGGGGGCTCCGTTCTGCCCACAGCCAGGGCCCAAGGCAGTTTGAAATATTCAGAAAAAGAAAATAAATAAATAAAAATAAATAAATAAATGTGAGGAGAATTAACAAGACAGAAACAAACACTAGCCCTCGCCAGATTTGAAACCAAGAAAATTCATATTTATTTGGGAAATCCATGAAGTGCTGATGCTTCAGCAGCTAACGCTGGGACATTCACGCAGCTGCTGCTGTTGCTGCTGTTGCTGCTGCTGCAGCAGCAGCAGAGCAGCAGCAGCGCACCAGCAGTAGCAACAGTGTTTTTATCGGTGTTGAATGCGTTTCCCCACCGCAGCTGCTGCTGCTGCGGCGTCCGCTGCAGCAGCAGCACCCCAGCAGCAGCAGCAGCAGCAGCAGCGGGAACAGCAGCAGCAGCAGCAGGCTCGTTGCTTACCTGTTTTACTTGCGTCGAAGTTCGCCTGATTGAATTCCTTAGAAAGTTCAGAAATGGAGGCAACGGTGCCGTTGGACTTCCAGTTGCCGCCGACCCAGGGGGTTCGAGCCATTGTGGAAGGGAAGGAGCAGGGAAAAAGCAGAAAATGAAAAAGAATACTTTAATTCAATTCAATTTCTTGCAAATATTCTTTTTTAAACAAACAAACCCCATACAGACAGCCCCGTTGCAACTACGGGTGCGCATAGGCGACTGGGCATGCACAGCGATGCTGTTCTTCTTCCGCTGTAGTTACACCGGAATCTGCAGAAAGAATCTGCGAATAAGGGTTTAAATATGTCTATTTTAATTTTTATTTCCATTTATTCCCTTATTCAAATCTAATTCAACAAACTTCACCGAAAAATTTCAATGGACTTGCATGCAGCTTCGATGCCGCGGGGCCGCATCGGCGCACTGTCACCTTTTCTATCCTTTTGCATATTCAACTTTCTTGTATGAATTCAATTCATTTCTTTTAATCTATTCTTTTATATATCTTATTAATATGTTCTTTAACACAATACTATTGTTATATTGCTCCATAGCACGGTAAAATATGGTGTAAAAGCAGTACAATGCAATTTAATGTGCAACGGTAATATAATATAGTATAAAGCAGTAAAGTCTACCATTATATTGTATTAATATGGTGTAATTCAGAATAATATTGTAATATACGGTGGAATAGTACAATAGAATCCAACTTAGTGTAATATACTGTGATATTATGGTGCAATACATATAGCATCGATGATATTGAATTTATTTCTTTACTTCTCCAATTTATACAAATCAGATTAATATGTTAACTTGTTTTACTTTTTCTCTCCCATTTCTATTTGCATGCATTCATGATGCTGCCCATCAACCCAAAGTACCTATAATTTAATTTCTTGAAAAATATAATTAAAAAAACTAAATGGTATTATTCAAAAAATAATATAAAATGTCAGTGCAAGGAGTCTGAGTTTGTTCGCCAAGCAGGCGCAGTATTACTAATTAAAATATATTATTATCATTACTACCAATATTTTACTAGTTTTGGTGTTGTTATCATTATCTGGAACTATTACTACTATTACCAATATATGATTAAAGAATAGAATATAATATCAGAGAAAGAAGGCTTAGTTTGCTAGTTTATAAATGCGTAATGTTGCAAAGACAAACAAAAGCCGAAAAGTTTTTGCTGTCTCTCAAGAGGAGACAGCAGATACCACTTTTTCTTGGATTTTTTTGTTTATATCAACTGCTAATAATGTATATATTTATATTTATATAATATGTATATTAGCAGTTCTAACAAACTAGAAGAAAAGAAAAAAGCAAACAGACATACAGCCGTAATAGGAAGCTGCATTTAAATAATGTATATATATATTCATATACTGAATTAAATAATATATAATGTATATAATGATATATTATATAATATGTAGAATATTAAATAGCATATAAATTAATATATGATATATAGAATATTATGTAATATAATATATAAATAATATATTATATAATGTGTAAAATAATATATATTATATACTACCTATATATTATATAATATATAATGAACATAATATATAAATAATATACTATATAGTATGTAAATTAATGTATTACATAATATATAAATAGTATATAATATATACATGGCCTATGACATATAGAGTATTAGGTAATATAATACATAAATAATATACTGTATAATATGTAAAATAATATATTATATTATATATAAATAGATATAATATAATATATAAATAGATATAATATATAAATAGATAAAATATATCTTTGGCCCCTCGGTTTAGTTTTGTTCGGAATTTAGCGCCGCTGCCTCTGCGCGTTCTGCAAAGAAATAAAAATAAAATAAAATAAATAAAATACAAATAAAGTAAAATAAATAAATAAAATGATTTTAACGGACAATTTAATCATTAATTTAAATATAAAGTACAATTAATCTCTGATATAATGCATAAGGATTCTCTACAGAATATATATACGGTTTATACTATATACTAATACAATATAGCATGCTATGTATTGCATATTATATATTACATATTACATATAGTATATATTATATATTATATATCATATATTATATATTATATACTATATATTGTATATTATATATTATATATTATATATCATTTATTATATATTACAGATTATATATTATATATTATATATAGTATATTATATATTATATATCATATACTATATATTACATATTATATATTATATATAGTATATTATATATTATATATTATATATGAAAGATGAAATAAAAAAGATAAATTCAAAAAAATAAAATAATACGATAAAATAAATAATAGTCTAATAGAATAAATAAAATAGATAAATGGTTGTCTATTCGAACTTCACCTCTAACTTTTTCAGCAAAAAACTTGTAGCAGAACTCATACAACTTGTAGTCCAATAAGTTGCCCTCTAAGCTCCAAAAACCATAAACCCTAAACCCTAAACCCTAAACCCTAGTCGCAGCCCCCATATTCTGATTCCAAACCCTAAGCCCCCCGTTACGCCCCTGCCCCACTGCGCTGGGCTGCCCATTTTAGGGTTTAGGGTTTGGGGTTTAGGGTTTGATATTTAGGGTTTGGGGTTTAGGGTTTAGGGTTTAGGGTTTGGACCCCCTCTAAAAGCTAACCGCTCGGTTCCATTCCACTTGTTGGGTTTTCTCTTATGACCTAAAAATAACAAAAAGGAAAAAAGAAAAAGAAAGAGAAAAAGAAAAGAAATTGCAAAAGCGCATGCAAAGAAAAGCGCAAAAAGATCCGCAGAAAGCAACAAAATAAATAAACAAATAAAATATGTATATGACAGATATACAGAGGAATATATATAAATATATATATATATTTATTTATTTATTTATGCCTAGAACAAAAAAAAAACAACGATTAAATTGATGAATTGAATTAATTCGATTTAATTTAAATGAATTAAATGGAATTGTTGCTCCCAATTATTTGAATTAAGTCGAGAAGTATAAGATTAAATAAGAAGAAATATGTTTGAAGGCATTAAATCTACAAATATTTATATATTTATATATTTATTTGATTGTATATTCGTATTTAAATATAATATGTATAATATGGAGTTGAATTTTGTGAACTTTCATAAAGGGTTGCATAAAGAAAAGCGTAGCAAGCAACAATTATGCAAATATGAAATAGTATAAAAAATAAAATAAAACAATATTTTGTTTTTATTTTTAAAGAATAAGAATAATTGAACAGATAAATTCAAACAGAAACTTAAAGCACAATTAAAATCGTCAATTATAATTTAATGCGTTAATGTGCAAAGAGCTAAAAGAAGAATATGCAGCAGGAGGAGATGTTGAAAAGATTAGAAACATATTTATTGCAGCAATATAAAACAAATACTATAGAAATAATGAGATTTAAAAACGGAAATTAAATAAATTAAATTAAAGAATCACTTCTTTCGTCAACTCCTTCAAAATAGCTGGCAAATTGGGGGGAATGTTAATTTGCTCAGCGCAGAAAATGCGCTCATATTTGCAGATTTCCATTTTCTTGCGCTAAACCCTAAACCCTAAACCCTAGTTCTTGAACCCTAAACCCTAAACCCTAAACCCTCAATCCTATGAAGCTTAAACACAATTGTATGAGCCTATTGGGTGAGCCTGCTGGGGGGAGGGCAGCCAAGAAGAATGAAAAGTTCGTAAACCCTAAACCCTAAACCCTAGACCTACACCTTTAAAAACCCTAAACCCTAAACCCTAAACCCTAAACCCTAAACCTTTATTTTGGCTCTTCCGGGCCATATGACGACGCTTTCTCCTTTTTGTTTCTTATTGTATTTTAATTTCTTGCAAATGTAATTTAAGAGAAAAGGGGCTGTTCTTTCTTTGCTTTTTTGTGTAAGCAAATGCGTGCAGCAGCTGCTAGGGGCGAAAGCTGCAGCAAAATATGCAGAAGAATAGCCGGAAAGAGCGGAATTATTTTTAAATTAATTCAATTAATTTATTTTAAATATATTTATTTATTTTCCTGCATCATCCGCCCTGCGGGCTTGATGAATTCAGTTCATCGGCCGCTGCGGCCAGGCGAGCGGCGGCGCAGCCCGAAGTTGCGCATACACCTGAAAAAAGTTTGTTTTTTATGAATTAAAATTTGATATTTCTTTGGAAAATAACATTTTCAAATACGAGAAAAAGGAAGAAAATGTCCGATTTAGGGTTTAGGGCTCAGCTCGGCCCGTGTTGGGGCTGGCGCCCGTCTGTCGCCTTCCTTCTTGGGTGATTTTCCAAAAAAAATACAAAAATAATTAATTTTTAGGTTTTATTTCCGAATAAATTGGTTTTAATTCAAAAAATACAAAGATCCGGTCGAAATTCTCTATTAGAAGCCTTCACACCGCAGCAGCTGCTACCTCAACCCCACCCAGTGACTGAAATCTACTTGAATTTTTTTTGTATTTTTACCCTTTTATTTTATTTTGAAAGGAGAAAACAAATAAAACCAAATAAATATCAACAAATAGCAACAGCAGCCGCACACTACAGACTGCCTCGTAGTATACAATTTATATATGAGATTTCAATATGTATATATATTTCTTTTTTTTTCTTGAGAGGGAGCAGCATCCTGTGAATCAGTTCCAGAATAATTGTTCCTAATGCAGCAAATTATTATTCAATTTTTTGAGTTGAATTTTTATTATTATTACTATTCTATTTGCTGCAGCAGGAAATCCCTATTTGCCTCTTCCAGTGATTCCCACTTCATTAGTTTTTAGGGTTTAGGGTTTAGAGTTTAGAAAAAACGCAGCTGCAGCAATAAAATAGTAAAATGGAAATAAATAAGAAACAAACAGAAAGCAGCAGCAAGCTAGCTGCTGCCGCTGCTGCTGCTGTCTAGTACCATTAATTTTTTTGTAAAATCCCCTTTCCTTTATCCTTATCGAGTCAGAAGCAAAATCAAGAAAAAAACAGAAAAAAGCAAACAAAAACAAGAATCTCAAACAAACGGAAAAGAAAGAAGCCACAAATAATAAAACAAAAAACAAAAAAGGCAAAAAGAAAAACAAGAACAAAGACAGAAAATCCCAAACAAACAACACAAACACAAGCAAGAAAGAAAGCAGAAAAAAAAGCAGCAACACGGCTGCTTCGCATGCATGCAGCTCAACCCCCCCTGCTGCTGCTGCTGCTGCTGCAGCAGCATATTGCCTTTAAGGGCATGAAGAATAATTTTTTTTTCTATCATTTTTATATTTCAAATTTTTGGGTTCAATCAAATGCTGTTAGCCCTGCTGCTTGAGACGGGCGCGGCAGCTTTCTTCGAATAGAAGAATGTGCAGCAAAAGCAGCAGCAGCAGCAGCAGCAGCAGCAAAGAAATCGGGTCACTGTAACGCAGCAGCAACAGCAGCAGCAGCAGCAATGAAGAAGCAGCAGGGGGCAAAGCAGCAGCAGCAGTCACAGGGATAGCTTCTTCAGCAGCAGCCGCACCGCAGCAGCAACAAGGGCAGCAGCAGCTGCAGCATCAGCTGCAGCGTCAGCTGCAGCAGCAGCTGCAGCAGCGGCAGGACAATCTGCATGCATGTTGCTGTTGCCGTTTGCTGCTGATTATCCTCTTCTTCACCAGAGAGTAATATCATTTCATTTGTCTGTTTCGTTATTTATTTTTGCTTGTTTTATTATTCATTTTTAGTCCTTTTTCCCCCTGGCTTCCTCCTCAGCTGTCTATACACTTCAGATTGACAAAAACAAATCTGAAGCCGCAGCAGCAGCCGCAGCAGCAGCAGCAACAGCAGCAGCTAGCTCGGTGCTCTGCCTTTATTCTTTCAGCAGGTTAACCAATAATTTGTTTATTTATTTATTTTATAAGTGCTTAATTGGTTTTATGGGCTGAGTTAGCTATTCAATGATACCTTGTAGAGCTGCACATACACCCCAAGCCACCAACAACTACAATGCAGGATTCAGAGGAAGCAGACGCCTTCCGCTGCAGCAGCAGCAGCAGCAGCAGCAGCAGCAGCAACCTTGCCTACCCCTGGCAGCAGCAGCAGGAAGGAGACCTGCAACAGCAGCAGCAGCAGGTGGATGCGACGGATGAGCAGCAGCAGCAAGCCGATCAGCATCAGCAGCATCAGCAGCATCAGCAGCATCAGCAGCATCAGCAGCATCAGCAGCAGCAGCAGCAGCAGCTGGATGAAGATGAAGATGAAGATGAAGATGAAGATGGCATGGACTGCGAAGCTGCTGGCTGCAGCAAAATTCGGGTGTATCTGCGCATGCGCCCAATGGAGGGCCGCTGCTGGTGGCATCGCATAGCGGGCCCTGACAAGTGTACATTGATAACGACCATTCCCCGCCCGGAAGCAGCAGCAGCAGCAGCAGCAGCAGCAGCAGCAGCAGCAGGGGGAGAAGGGAGCTCCTCAGACAGCCTCTACCCCATTAGCATGAGCATGAGCAGCAGCAGCAGCAGCAGCAGCAGCAGCAGCAGCAGCAGCAGCAGCGTGGGGGGTTTGAAGAACGCGCGTCAGGAGTACCGTTTTCGGTTTGACGGGATATTTGACCAGTGGACCACTCAGGAGTCCGTCTTTGAGACCACTGCGTTACCAGTGGTTAACGGTGCCCTCCGAGGGCTAAATGGAACCGTCTTCGCGTATGGACAAACTGGAACGGGCAAGACATATACAATTACTGGGGGGGCTGATTCTTACGCGCAGCGGGGGCTTATCCCGCGCTCTTTAGGGCGCATATTCGACTTTGTTTGCAATTGCACCCATAGGGAATTTGCCCTCGCTGTTTCCTACTTGGAGATATACCAAGACAAAGGCTACGATCTGCTGACGCGAGCAGCAGCAGCAAACAACAACAACAGCCGCACCAGCACCAGCAGCAGCAGCAGCAGCAGCAGCAGCAGCAGCAGTAGGAGCAGCAGCAGCAGGAATCTGGAAGATCTGAAGCGGGTTTTTGCAGTTTCGGATGAAAATGGAAATGTTTGTCTCAAGGGTTTGTCTGTAAACCCAGTTAGAACCGAAGAAGAAGCATTAAATTTGCTTTTTATCGGAGACGCAAATAGAATTGTTGCAGAAACCCCCCTTAACGATTGTTCCACTCGTTCCCACTGCATCTTTACAGTTTGGATAGCCAGCAAGAGCCGCAGCAGCACCAGCAGCAGCACCAGCAGCAGCAGCAGCAGCAGCAGCAGCAGCAGCAGCAGCAGCAGCAGGACGCGAAGGGCGAAGCTGCACTTAGTAGACCTAGCTGGGTCTGAAAGAGTAAAGCAATCAAAGACTAGGCCAGGCGATTGTATTTTCCAAGAAGCCTGCAGCATAAACTTGAGTCTGCACTATTTGGAGCAGGTTATCCTCGCGCTGCTGCTGCGGGAGAAGAAACAACCCTCAGCCAAGAAACTATTCTTGAATGCAATGAAGCTGTTGACAGATTCCTGGAAGCAGAGGGGGAAGAGCTGCTGCTGCCAGTTGCTGCAGCACGAACTTTGCGCGCAGCAGACTGCTGCTTCCGCATAATCCGAGATAAATACAAAGACCTTCAACTCCAAATGCAAAATAATGCCAATAATAAAGGCATTTGCAAACAAATCGAATGCAAAATGGCCCTACAAAGGCTCCAGCTCCACGTAGAACAACGCGATGCAGAAATAGCTACTTTGCTAGGCATCATACACCAAAGTTCAGACCCAACCCGCTCCAGCAGCAGCAGCAGCAGCAGCAGCAGCAGCAGCAGCAGCAGCAGCAGCGGCAGCAGCAGCAGTGGGGAGGGAGCCCAGTTCGATATCCTGGGGCCCCTGACTCGCGCCGCCGTCGAGGCAGCAGTGCGAGCAGGGTCTACTGGCTGCAGCAGCAGCAGCAGCAGCAGCAACAGCAGTAGCAGCAGCGGAGAAGGAGAAAAAGAAGAAGGAGAGAAACCGTGGCTAGCTGGGGCTGAAGCTGCTGCTCTGTTGAAAGATAGAGGCAAGGCATTTGAGATGCTGAGGAGAAGTGCAAGAAAAAGTGAATTTCTTGAATTGGACACAAAACGCATGCATGAGCTGTACGTACATGCAAACAAATGCAGAGAAGCAGCATTAAATGCAAAAGAGAAAATAGGAGAAGCCAGAAAAGAATTAGAAAGAATAAGAATTCGAAAATGTTTAAATAATCAACAGCAGGCAAGTGATCCGAAAGATCAAGGAATACCAGCTGACGATACACCCGAAGAAAGCCAATTGCTGCAGCAAGTGGCTGAGTGGCGGGATGAATACATTAAAAACATAAATGATCTGAATGAAGCAAAAAGAGAATTAAAAAGAATATATTTAACTGTTGAAAGAAACAGAAAAAAACTCCAACAAGATTTTGAAGGCTGGTTCTATACAATTGCAAATAAAGAACAAAGCGAGCTGCCTATACACCCCAACTCCCCGAAAGAAAATACAGTTTTGGGGCTTTTCCCCGTTTCCTTCGAATGCATTCAAGATAATCTACTTATTAATTCAAATCCTCAAGAAGAAACCCAGAACAAACAAGAAAAAGAAACAAAAAATACAAACCAATTCAATAATTATACTCAAGAAACTAACGCTAAACTAACAAACCATTCCTTAGATACTCCGTGGCTTACTCCTTTGCTTTCAGAGCAGCAGCAGCAACAGCAGCAGCAGCAGCAGCAGCAGCAGCAGAAACTCATGCCAGCAGCAGCAGCAGAAACAACAGCAGCAGCAGCAGCAGCAGCAGCAGCAGCAACAGCAGCAACTGAAGACCAGGCGTTGGAGTGTACAGACATATCTGCTTCTTCTTCCTTTTCTTCTTTCGATTCAAATAATAATTATTCTTCTTTAATCGCTCCTAAATTCAATTACCCTTTCAATAATAATAATACCATTAATATTAATAATATAAATAATAATAATATAAATAATAATCATAATAATATAAATAATAATAATAATATTAATGAGGTGTATACGGGGGACCCCTCAGCTGATGCAGAAATTAAGGCATTTTATGAAATTTACAACAAAAATCAAAAAAACCAAAACTATCAAACATGAAATCTTTTTTGAGAAAATACAATGAATAAACAAATATAATTAAAATATAATTATAATAATATTGTCGTATTAAACAAAAATAATAATTGCTGCGTACTAATGCAGAAAAAGAAAAAATAGAAATGATTTAACGCAGAAAAACAAAAAGAATAGGTAGAGGGAAGCTAAAGAAAGAAAGAAAAAAAATATATAATAGGGTTTAGGGTTTAGGGTTTTCTGATACAAACCCTAAACCCTAAACCCTAAACCCTGAACAAAGAAAAGCACCAATTTAATTAATGATAAAAACAGAGAGAAAGAGAATTAGAGTACAGTGTAAAAACGAGGATAACAAAAAATATATTATTCAAGCTAAGGGGGAAGCTGAAAAGGAAATAAATATGCAAATAGCAAAAAGAAAAAAGAGAAAATTAAAGAAAAAAAAGAAAAAAAGAATAATAAACAGGAACCATCGCTATAAGGATATATATATCTATAATAAATGTTTTCATTGAATATATATAATTTATAATCTATTTTCATATTTATATTCAATTTTATCTGTATGGTATATTTTATATTCATATTTCACTTCCTTACAGCAAATATAATATACAAATCGCATGCATCCATACAAAAGCCTAAGGGGACTAAACCCTAAACCCTAGACCCTAGACCCTAAACCCTAAACCCTAGACCCTAGACCCTAAACCCTTGACCCTAAACCCTACACTCCCATCTTTTAGTGCAGAATCAATACAAGATAGAGAATATAACCCTAAACCCTAAACCCTAATTTAACGCCCGCATAAACCCTAAACCCTAAACCCTTCTGTTTGTTGGCAGCTTTCTCGAGATCTTTCTGTTTCTGTAATTTATATCCTAGATAATATTTCATTTAGGAACAGAAGTATTATATTAATCACAAAATAAAAAAGAAGGAAGCAAATATAATTAAAAAAAGATTAAAAATAAAGTCTTAAAGCAGAGAAACTTCAGATAATTCCTTAAGCAGCAGCAGCAGTTGTAAGGATTCAATAGGAATATTGAGTTCATAGGATTCGATCTTGCTTAATTTAATTGAATAAAACCATAAATAAGAATAAATTAAAGTAAAAAATGGAAACAAAAGAAGAAAAAAGGAAAAAAAGAAAGAAATAGAGGCCGATCATGCAACAGGGTTTGGGGCTGCATGCGGTGTCTATTGATCTTTTTGTTTTTTTCTAAAAAACCCCCGCTAAAACAAAATAAATAATTATTTTTAAATAATGTTTTGGGCCCATTTGCATTCTTTATTTGAGTTCAACTCCTATTAGTGAAGTGACTATACACCTGCAGCCCGAAACCCGAAACGCTAAACCCTAAACCCTAAACCCTAATCGCTAGACCCTAAACCCTAAACCCTTATCGCAAAACCCTAAACCCTAAACCCTAGATCCTAGATCCTAAACCCGGGCCTTCTGTCTGCGGGGGCCTGTACAGCTTAGATCAACAGCGTATACATTGAAATCTAATTAATACACCCTAAACCCTAAACCCTAAACCCTAAACCCTCAGGGCTAAGAAACATTTTGTTTTTTTGCAAGTTTCCGCTTTTTTTGCTTTCCAGGAGGGAGCAAAAAAGAGAAAAAGGAAATAAAGAAATAGAAGAAAAGAAAACAATTGAAGAAAGTTGAAAAAAGAATAAAATAAAAAAATAAAAAAATAAAAAAGAGAAAATGGAAAAAGAAGAAAATGTTGGCGAGGATACCTCCTTGCTCGCTGGTAGATCTTTAATTTTATTTTTAATTTTTAAATTATTTTTGCCAATAAATACAAATAAATTAATCTATTAGCATGAATAAATACAAATATAAATAAATAAATACATATATCAATAAATACTATTATATGAATAAAAATAAATATATTTCTTTCAAATACTAACTAATTCAATCCATATATATTTTATTTTTTCAGTATTTCGTCCGTATGCCAACGAATATGACTTAGCAATAAAGGGCCCTTAAAGATTATTTGTTTATTATTGTTTCTTTAGGGTTTAGGGTTTAGGGTTTAGGGTTTAGGGTTTAGGGTTTTGTTTGTTTGTTTTTCTTCATTGTTTCATCATTTATAAAGATATCTGCTACTCTGTAGTGGGCGTCTACTAATAGATTATATACGAATATATATTTATATACATTTTTAAAATAATGTATATATATATATTATATATAATATATATATAGTATATATATAATATATATATTTAAATATATATATACAGTATAATACATATATATATATATAATACATATATTTAAATATATGTACAGTATAATATATATATAATATATATAATATATATATTTAAATATATATATATGTATACAGTATAAATGTGTATAAATAGATAGTATTTTATATATCTTTATATTTATAGATTTTCAAATATGTCTTACCGGTGATATATATAATAAATATTTTATCTGCAAGTGTAAATCTATAAATGAATTAGTAAATATATAAATATGTAAATATATAAATATAAATAATATATGTATAGATATACATTTAAAGATATATATGTATAAATATATATATATCTTTAGATGTATATCTGTATATTATATATATTCTCTTTACTTGCAAAGATGTATTAGAGAAAAAGATAAAGCCTTTTTATCTTTCTGTAAAGATGAAAAAAAACAAAAAAAATAAACTTTATTAGGCAATTAAAGAATAAATATCAAAGGCGAATAAGGGAAAAAAACAAAATAAAATAAAACAAAACAAAATAAAATAAAATAAAATAGAATAAAATAAAATAAAATAAAAGTGAAGAATATAAACATAAGGCACATCGATATAAAGGCCTAAGCGCATGCAAATGAATAAAAAACAAACAAATCCAAAAAATTAAAAATAAGGAATTAAATGGATAAAAGAAAGGAAAAAGAAGAAAACTGAGAAAGAAAAGAGTTAAAAAATAATGCATGCAAATAAGTCCAAGCCAAACAAATCCCGAAAAAACCCAAGATCCAAACAAAGGCAAATAAAATACAACAAAAGGCAGAAATAAAACAGAAAATAAAATAAATAACTATTATTTCGAATATTTATTCTTTTTCAGGTATTACCCCCCCCTCCCCTCCCATACGCCTCCCCCCTGGGCACCCTTTGCTAAAAGAAGCCCAAGAGACTTTAAAAGAAAACTTGAAGAAACAATTGCAGCAAATAGAAGAAAGAATATTTAATTTAAAGTCAGAAACCAAGAAAATAAACAAAGAATATGCACAAATAGGCCAGTGTCTGTACACCCAACAGCAAAGGGTTAAAGCCTTCAAGCAACAAATCGTAAAGCTAACAGCTGAAGAAGAAGAGACAAAAAAGGTATTTAATTAATTAATTAATTAATTAATTAATTAGTTAATTAGTTAGTTAGTTAATTAATTAATTAATTAATTAATTAATTATATTAGGTAGGTTAAAGCCTTCAAGCAACAAATCGTAAAGCTAACAGCTGAAGAAGAAGAAACAAAAAAGGTATTTAATTAATTAATTAATTAGTTAATTAATTAATTAATTAATTAAGTAGTTAATTAATTGTATTAGGTAGGTTAAGGCTTTCAAACAACAAATCGTACAGCTGACAGCTGAAGAAGAAAAAACAAAAAAGTATTTAATAAATAAATAAATAAATAAATAGGTAAATAAATGAATAAATACATGAATAAATGAATATATAAATGAATAATATATTAATTGCTTTGATTATTTAATTAATTAATTAATTAATTAATTGAATTCCTTAAGAAATATGTTCTAGGGTGGACAAAGACCCTAAACAGAAGGATAAAAGTAGGGAAAAACAGAATAAATACAAACATAATGAAAGAAAAGAGTATACTTTAATAAGTGTTTAAACAGAAGCATATAAACAAGAATAAAACAAAAAAATACGGGCAAAAAGGTAAAAAGGCTTTAAATGCCTTATTTTTCTTTTTGTTTATTTTCAGAGAAGGCTTGCAAGTGAAGAAGAACTAAAAAAAGCGATGCAGCAGCTAAAAGAAGAAGAAGCTCAAGTGGAAGAAAGACAAAATAGTTTATTTAAAGCCCAAGAAGATTATAATGATTTAAAATTTGCGCTGCAAAAGGCAGAAGAATATACAGCAAAACTCGAAGATGACATCAAGGTGCGTGGGGTGTACATACACCCCAAATTTAAATGGAATTCCAATTGAATTTTATTTCTTTTTCCATAAAAACAAAAATAATAAGCAAAACAAACAACAATACACAACAATGCAAGGAATAAACAGAGAGAAAAAGCGAGAAAAACCGCAACAGAACAACTCCAAACAAGAAAAAGCAAAAAAAGGGATTAAAATTAAAAATAAAAAACTAAAATAAAATAAATAAGAGATAAAGAAGCAGAAAAAGAGAAAAAAAACAAAGAAACGCGAAAAAAAGGAAAAAAATTCATAAAAGCCGAGATATATTCCGTTATTGAATTAAATTTTCAATTTTCCATTTTTCATGTTTATTTTTTGACTCTTCCCATTCTAAAAAGTATATATGCTAATTAAATAGTATATTTTCTTTCATTTAAGTGGTTAATTGGCTGGGATATATTGGGAAAAAGGGGAAAAAGAGGAAATTGAATTATTTGCAGCTCAAGAGGCGGGAAATGTACAAAGACGCGGAAGAACTCAGGAAAAACGAAACTTTTAAAATGCAACAAGACTTTTTTATCGACAGACTCCATAATCAATTAAAAAGAATAAAAGAAGAAAAAGAAATTATTTGCGCCCAAATCAAAACCCAACAAGCAGACTGCCAGGCGTGCAAAACTTCCATTCAAGAGGCGCAGCGTAAGGGTTTAGGGTTTAGGGTTTAGGGTTTAGGGTTTAGGGTTTAGGGTTTAGGGTTTCGCGGCTAGGGTTGAGGGTTTGGCGGTTAGGGTTTAGGGTTTGGCGGGTGGGGTTTGGGGTTTGGGGTTTAGGGTTTGGGGTTAAGGGTTTAGAGAACCCGTGTGGGCTATAAAGGCTAGGGTTTGTGCGGGTTAGGGTTTAGGGTTTAGCGTTAATGGATTGGGGTTAAGGGTTTAGGGTTTAGGGTTTTGTCTGCTAAGTGCGTTCCTGGTACTCGTTTGCTTGCTCCTTTACAATTAAACCCCAATCCCTAAACCCTAAACCCTAAACCCTAAACCCTAGCGAAGCCTACCGCCCGCTAGATCCTACTAAACCCTAACCCCTAAACCCTAAACCCTAGCCCCTAAACCCTAGTCCCTAGCAAAGCCTACCAACCTCTAGATCCTACTAAACCCTAAACCCTAGCCCCTAACCCCTAAACCCTAAACCCTAAACCCTAAGCCCTAAACCCTAGTCCCTAGCAAAGCCTACACACACCCGCTAGATGCTACTACCCCCTCCCCCTAACCCCTAACCCCTAACCCCTAAACCCTAAACCCTAAACCCTCGTGTGTGTTTGCATGCAGGGGAGACGGAGGAGATTGTGCGGGGGAAGCAGCAGCTGCAGATTCAATTAAAGAAATGCATGCAGGGTTTAGAATTGCGATATGAAGCAGAACAATCCATTAAAAAAGCCAGGGAGATCCAGGACAGTAAAGCTGCCAACTGCAAAACCGAATTCCAAGAAATACATGTCCGGGGCGAGGGTTTAGGGTTTAGGGTCTAGGGTTTAGGGTTTAGGGTTTAGGGTTAAGGGTTTAGGGTTAAGGGTTTAGGGTTTAGGTTTTAGGGTTTAGGGTTTGGAGGGTGGGGGTTGGGAGGTAGGGTTTAGGGTGTAGACCCTACGGTCTGCGGTTGAGGGTCGACGTTTGCCGTCTAGGGTTTAGGGTTTAGGGTTTAGGGTTTAGGGTTTAGGGTTTTGCGAGTTCAGCAAACTTTGCGGGATTTGCAAGAAAAGAACGAAAATTTGACGGTGCATCGGAATGAAACCCGAATGCAAGTTGAGGGTTTGAAGGTTCAGACGGAAAAAGCCGAAAATAATCAAAAAAAAATACAAAAACAAATCCAAATTCTGAATAATTCCCTTAAACTTGCGCAAGAAGAAGCCCAAAAAACAGAAGACCTGGCAGCAGCAATTGCCAGCCAAAGGGAGGTCCGTTTAGGGTCTAGGGTTTAGGGTCTAGGGTTTAGGGTTTAGGGTTTAGGGTTTAGGGTTTAGGGTTTAGGGTTTAGAGGGTTTGGGGCTGGGGAGCAGGGAGCAGCAGAGAAGCGGCAGCAGCAGGCTCCATCCCGTAGCCCCTAAACCCTAAACCCTAAACCCTAGCCCGTAAACCCTAAACCCTAGTAAGGGAGCAAATGAATTGGCATTTAATTTTTGTGCAGGTTATGATTCGAGAAATTCAAAAAAGTACAAGAGATTTTAATTCCATTACCAACCAAATATTCGAAGCCTTGGCTAGCCAGGCCTCCATCAACCGCATGGGAAACACCCACCTAAAGGCAAGGGTTTAGGGTTTAGGGTTTAGGGTTTAGGGCTTAGGGTTTAGGGTTTG
>HG712503.1:23901-37848 GCA_000499725.1 Eimeria brunetti | reverse complement strand
CAGTCATACGGGAAGTTTGAAATTAATCAACGCTTAGTCGTTGCTGCCTCCAACCACGCATTTTGCCGCATGTACACTACCTCATCAGCTCATGGAGACAATCTAAAATGTCTGAAAGTCTTGCAAGTTCATATGGCAGCGCCAAAACATCTACATCTAGTAAATGGCAAAACCGAGCACGGTCACAGCAAAACAAGCTCCCACGTCTCCCCATACTGCAACTCCATAAGGCGGCACGGTCACCCACACACATCCATGCCTGCCATCAGTCAGCCTTAAACACAGCAGCACCACAACATCCCAGAACAAATCAACTTTCCTCTAAGGACATTCTTCGTGCGCAAAAGAGGGCACCATCGTAACGCCAGAGAAGGCTTAGCATACCGCGGCCATAGACCCGCGCATTGAATAGGTGCATAACTCCGCAAAGCTCCAACATGCAGGCCCTTCATACGCGCCATTAACCGCGAATATTCCTACTGGCAAATTGTGCTGATACCAGCCAGGGTAAAGGGACCGAGCCCANCGCCATTAACCGCGAATATTCCTACTGGCAAATTGTGCTGATACCAGCCAGGGTAAAGGGACCGAGCCCAAACTCAATACCAAGTGCAGAGCGATGCAGCTGTCTGCATAGGGAGGCCTTATCGAATCGCTGCTTGTTTGGAGACCAGCAAAAATCGGAAGTGTTCGCCGCTATCCAACATTTTCAGGCCGCACGAAAAACATTATGTTCATTCATGTGAATGGCTTCCCTCGTGTTTGTGTCCTCCAAGTATAATGGACTGCGGCGACCGGTGTCACTTCCACGCCGCCCACCCCCATGTCGGTAAAACCATGTTCGTCATTCTTGCCTTGTGTCTGGCAAATCAGATACTGTGTCACCAACTCCTCGTTGAAGCTTGTAATGGTACGCTCTGTGCTGCAAACCCGCATGGAGAGGCCACGTCACTGTTTTTTTCGAACGCCACAGAACCGCACTCATAAAGAGGATCGCCTCCTCGCCCATCTTTAAAGTTCACATTCCCTTATACGAACGCATACGGGCAGGGCCACTCAAAGGCGTTTCAATGTACGGTCTACGACAACGCGTGCAACGGGCTTCCGTGTAGTGTAGTCTTGCCGGTCTCGGCCGTGAACTGTAACCATTGAGATTTTCCCTCCTTTCGGAGCTTCCGTAGCCTAGGGTGCAATAGTTAACGACAATGCTAATTGCAGATGCACCGAAATGCGTCTATCCGCTGGCGAGGTTGGTCGAAGCTGACTTAGCTACTCATCGACGCTTGCAAAAAGTGCTTCGGACTGGGGAAGCTAGGACAGCTAAATTAGCCGTGTGCTATGACTGTCTGCGTGTGCGGAAACGAGGCATCGTAAGGTCGCATGTGTTTTCTCACAACTGCATTTCGCTCTGATGCACCCTTGCAAGCCACAGTTTGGCAGCCAACGTCAGGAACGGGCATCAAGCTGCATAGGAAGTCTCACCCTAAATACGCAGGAATCAGAAACGTAGGCTACTGTGCCTTCATCCACGAGTACAGCACAGCGAGCATTTGCCGTCAAAATTTCCCTTGGTGCGCTTTGAACTCGTAGCCCCTTACAGTAAATCGAGGTCACCCGCGAGTGAATTCGCATTTAGCCACAAGTCCATGCGATAATCTATATTTCCTGTGCTTGCTTCGAGCATTTCAGCAACCCAGTAGCTCGCAGGCCTGCATTACCTCCTCATGCGTCACGCCATTCACGTTAGAGCCCCACGTGAGGATACCTGCTCGCTACGGCTTACGTCGCATGAATCTGAACCTCCCACCGCAAGTCTCCGTTTAGTCAGGCTGCGAACCCTTGAACTTCTACCCGAGCGGAGGGCCAGGAAGCACTGAATGACCAAGAACATCGTAGCAAGAATGGCGGCCAAGGCTGCGCCCGCTAACAGCAGCGGCATCGTCTTTCCCCCTCCCTGTCTCTGCAAAGCCGCTGTTTGGTCCATTACGGGAACCTGATTGTGTAGGAAAATCGAGTCAGTTCTGGGAAGAGGAGCGCCCTGTACTTGAGCACTGTCTGCCGCCGTGGCTAGCAGTGCCACAGAGGCAGATAAAAATTGTTTAAACACACGCATTTTGTGGGTCAAATTAATATGTTATTGTTTCTGATGTACAAGCAATGCTTTCAGAACCTCAATGGACGTCTGCACAGAGTGCTTCACAGGGAATGCCTGCCGCCTACGCCAGGGATGACACCGCCTGTTTGCGGTGACCGTGAGCCCGGAAGTCCAGTGAAGCCTTCCTCTGCAGACGTGATGTCATGCATGTTTCTGCATATATTCTTCTGTATATGTGAAATCATATGTGTTTACTCTTTGGTCAGGAATATATTTACCCCTTTTCACATGAGCTAAAGGTAATACGAACGCTGGTGCCCTGCGCTCACATATCCCAATGTAGGCCTAGGTATGATCTGTTACTTGCACGTACGTGCGTGTATCTTGCCAGCTAGTCGTATGCATACAGAGCTGCAACGTAAACTGAGGAATTCACGAGCCCACCCTGAGGAGCCAATTACTGCAGCTGGCCTTTAGCGTCCGTTGGCTGTGTGTGTATGATGGTCTTGGGAAGTTGGTACCTGTAACGCCATTCCTTGACATGATCGCAAGCTATGAACGTGTTGAAATGCTTCAGATAAGCGTTTGCAAAAAGGTTTCTAAAAGAGCAGCTGACCTCCCATCCATCCCCACGCCCCTTCACTACAACGCACTAAGGCGCTCGGAGGGGCGGTAAGAAGTGGCCTGACGTTTGCTAAGGCATCTCGCCACAACTAGTACAGCAAGGCTGACTAATATACACTCACGCCCAAGCCCCACCAGTTCATGCAGTACGAGTGTGGGGGAATCACGTTGCTGGTAATGCGCAGTCAGTCTCAACGCAAATACACACGTAAGTACTGTGGCTTACTCTTCGCGAAGCTGGCTGATGAGCATTCACTGGGCCTTTTTATGCAGCCTGTGAGCAAGCAGAAGAGATTCATGATTGTATACATCGATGGCGTGTGTAGCAAAAAAGGCTTGGGTATGTTAGCGGGTCAGCTTGACGTGCATCATCAGTCGCAGCGAGATACGTTGCAACTCATCACTAGCCCCCTCTTCCACAACCCCTAGTCCTGGTCCGCTGCCTCCAGGGTGTCTGAAGCGATAAAGCTGAGGTCAGCTGCTTTTCGAGAGTCCTTATTTTTTAGTTTTTTGTCATCACTGCAACTCGTGAAGCTCCTTGCGTTAAGTTCAAGGACTCTTGTTATACTCACTAGCAATGATTGTTCGAACGGGATAGGTGCCAACAACACTGTACAACCGCAGTAGGGTAACTTGCTGCTGCGTATCATTAATTGCTAACAAGGGTGGTTCGAAAAAAAGCACATACGCTGAGCATACGTGCAAAGTTTATAAGGCCCTTTTGAAGATCTTCGCCAATGCCCTAGCAGCTACTCCACTTGCATAATGAATGTCGACCACGATCTACCACCTAGTGGGGCTACTGCCAACTCTCAGGAGTCTCGACAAGTTGGAACAACCTTGGATGCTGCATCCCATTATGCGGAAAACGCTTGTTTACCCAAGACACTTAATGACGAATACCTCCAAAGAGGAGACAGTGCTGGAGTTCCTCAGCTCCCTTGACCTGTACATCCACCTTCAAAAGGCACCCGGTAATGCACAAATGTTGTTGGTACCTTCTTCATTGGAAGAATGAGGAAGGTGCCAACAACATTTGTTGTTGGCGCCTTCTTCATTCTGCGACGCAGGACGATAGCGCTTACATCTAGCCAAGTGTTCTAGATCTCACCGGCACATGCGGGTCGTGAAGCCCTTCAAACATGGGCTTCGGGGCAGGCTTACTCACATGTCTGCAAAGAAGCAGAGGATCGCAGGACTGGTAAGGTTTAAGCGTGGGAGGTTCTCTATAGAATTTTAGACTGAAAAGTACAAGGCCTGGGTGAGCAGAAACCAGATGGTGGATTCGGAACATCCGTAAAGTTTGCTTATAGCAGGGCTGTCTCCCCGGGGAGAGACATTCAGTAACCAGCTTGGTCGCCAAGTGGGGACTAAGGGGTGAAAGGGTCGAATTCATCTCAACCCTTTGACCCCCTATTACCTTCGAATAAAAGAAAGAAGAAAGCCGCTTGCACAGTCATAGCTGGAAAAGGAAGAAAGCTGGTTTGGAAACTGTAGTGACAGTTCACTAAAAACACAGCGACAATGCAGACCTAACAGTTTGCCGTGCTCATTGTGTTCATAAGAAACGTGTTACCTTCTACGGGTATGCGGGTTGACAACTTACTAAGTAAGTTTTCAGTGAGTCTCGTAGTTAATAATGTAATTGGGTTGGACCCTCAATGAAGGTATCCTTGCAGGTGTAACAAGAAGTGGTGATACATGCTGGACTGTCCCCTTTCCAGCCCCAGCCCCAGCACCTGGGGCCGCCTTGCCAGCGCGTGTGGGGACAGCAGAACATTCCTTTTTCTTATTAAACAATAATGAAACTATTTTGAAGTTCTGGGATAACTTATTTTACTGAACAACAATGCAGCTGTACCATCACCCATCACAGTAATACTCAGCCTGACGCAAGAAGATAAGAAAAGAATATCAGCGCGTTGCAGTGCGGACCAACAGTGGGGGCCCACAGACAGACACATTTTTCAACTGGCTATTGACCGATGGTAGAACAAGATATTAATAATTTAAGGATGAAGTTCATCACCATATGCTACTAAGAGGGCTCAGGACTGAAGAGGGTCTGATGCGTTCCTTCATTAACAATCCCCATGGCCTGCAGTCCCTCTACTTGTCCTAGCTCTTGATACCCCATCGTGTGAGGGGAATCGGGACCTCAACTTTAAAATCACTAAGTGACTTATGACTGCGTTTGTGTTATCGTTGGGGGCACAAGTCGCAGGGCAAGGCTGGTCGCTATTGCTCACTGGTGAGAGAGAGGTCCGTTCCCGAGGGCTCTGAGATCCCCAAAGCCCCAAACTCTCCTTTGTTGGCAAGCAAAGAGAAGTTTCTCACAATTTTGGTGGATGACGAGGGTAACTAACCTGCTAGGAAGATGAGATTGCATACAACTGTAAAGGCATAGCACTTGCGGTGTATTGGGAGTCCGACGTTGGAAGTGGCTAGATATTGGGATGCGGAACACTGCAGGAGATCAACTGTGATTCGAAGGTGATGGAAACAAGAGGAGGAAACTGTCTGGAGGCTGAAGCTGGCAGCAAGTGTCTGACGGGCCTAATCAGATGTAACCTATGAATGATATGAATGAATGAATGGCGACAGCTGGGACTCGTCAAGGCGTATAGTGGCCTATGCGGTGACGAAAGAGGCTACCTGTTGTCGCTGGACTTGTGGTAAATACGGGGACTAGAAATAAAGAGAGCACAGCCACGGCAATTCGTTGTGTATCTAGCTGAGTGCTGATACCTACGGCTATAGTGAACAGGGGCGCAACCAGTAGACTACGTCCCGGTCAGACCTCTACAAATACTAAGAGCTAACTGATTGGCGACACAACAGGCCCATCTTCCCTCACGCCGCATATAGAAAGGGGCTTGCCCAGAACACCGATCGACACACCGGCAATGTCCCCTATGCCAATGCCGGGGCCGGAAAACTCTGCCCCCCCAGCCAATCACCCGCCGAGGCAGGCATCTAGTAGGGGTGGGCGGTCCATTCTTAGGGACAGTACAGAAGAAAACCTGGAAGAGAGGCTATTCCGCGTGCAGGAGCATTTCCAGGAAGTCGTGGAATTCACGCTGCATAGGCTAGCCAGCACCTTCGACCTATCCCTTTCGTCGAGTGATCGACGTGGAGGGACGTTTCGGGTTCCACCGGACTTTAACAGCGATCGCCCAAAGGAGTGATTCATGCAGATTAACCAGTACTATAATGCTATACAAATGAACGATGAGGCGCGACTTGCGGATGTGGCCTCATTTTTGACCGGCACGGCGTTGTCATACTACTGCACGACAAAGAGACGAGCACCAGAGTTGATGCCGACAACCTGGGAACAATGCCAGGATTTTATCACGCAGAGGTTTAGAATGACACCTTTAGTCACGACTATCCGCAGGCTAAAGGAGATCGAATATAAAGGAAGCTTTGAAGAAGTTGTGGAGAAGTTCTTCAGTATCCTAGCGGAAGGGGAGGAACTGTCAGAAAAGATCCACTAAGGACTTGTTCCTTTCAAGGTTACCCTATGACATGGTGAAGAGAGTGCTGAAACAGATGCTCGCTGAGAGAGCCCATGTTGCTAGTAGGGCAGCGATGTGGTATGAGTATACCACAGAGAAATTTCGAAGGGGGGTGGAGAGGCGCCACGACCTAGTCAGAGAGGGTTGGGTTGTGAACAGCAAACAAGACAGGAGACAGGGTCAGGATAATGGATAGAGGCATGAGCAGGTGGTGCAGCGCACAAACGAACCGGCCAGGGTTGGAGAGAAGGGATGGACAAACCAACGAGACCCTACGCAGGCTGCTGAACGAGGAAGGGAACCCAGTTGCAATGCTTTACCTGTAACGGTCGGAGCCATCGAGCAAGGGACTGCCTAAACGAAAAACTGGAGACCCGGAAGGATGGCAGTCGTTGCAACAGATGTGGGGCAGTTGGGCATTGGGCCAGGTCATGTCCATCAATCGGACTGACGAAGAACGAGGCAGCTGTCAAAGGGATGGGGGAGAAGACAGAGCCGCACCAGGGAAACGGCAGGGCCTAGGGAATTCTGGGGTGAGCCGACCTAGGCAAAGGGGACATGAGCAGCACACAACCGACACGCCAATAGGCTTGGGCAGATTGTTTTGTGCTGAGGAAATCACACCACACACACCTAAGGGAAGAGATAGAAGGAGCTTGGGATGTAGAGAGAGCACTCGCGCTATACCAGTAGCTGGAGGAGCTATGTTTAAGGCCAAGCAGTTCCAGCATTGTGCAGAGACAGTCGCTGAAGCAAAAGCAACGAAAGCAGATGACGACGCAGCATCACTCACTGTGCATGCAGAAAGGGGTAAAGGGGTTAGATTGTTTTCAGAAGAAAGCTGAAGTCGAGGAAGACCCACCGTTTGAGAAACAGCCGGGGGCGAAGTTAAAGGAACTGGCAAGGAGTGCTGGGCCTGGCGAAGAGGAATGGGGAGCTGGCATATGCCCAACTAGCCGGAAGCCTAGCCGAGGAGACGGCGGAACTAAGCAACCGCCCCAGTAGCAGCAGACCGAGACAGAGATACATGATGCTCAGTCGCATGGCGACGCAGAAGCTCAGGATGTACCGCCCACTAGTCGTCGGGTCCCCGAAAGGTCAGAGGCTAAAGATAAAACGTGCTCAGATGCTTTAATTAACAGCCGCCGTCAATTGTGGTGGAGGTCTGCAACGTCGGAGCAAGGTAGCCAGATTTTCCACTGGGTTGCTGCGGCAGTGGTAAAAGGGCGTGTCTGGGTGTTGCTTGTGCAGATACAAGGGAGAACAGTTGAGGCCCTAGTGGATACGGGGGCTAGCAGGCCGTGCCGAGCCTGGCGACCGAGCTAGCAATGGGAACCTCCGAGCTGTACCCACATGTGCGGTTTAGAGTCGCATCTGCCGAAGACTTTGTAGTGCGCCTTGCTGGTGAGGGTGTTGCGTTTGTTGTCAGTAGGGACTCTTCAAAGCGACCATGATTTCCTAGTCGCCCAAGCTCCACACAAGATGATACGTGGTGGCGATTGGCTGTGGAAATTAAACGTGTTCTGGGATTTCAAGGAATGCACCCTGTGCATCAAAGAGCACAAAAACATACACAGGCTTTTACGTGAAGACTACAATCAAGGCAACACGTCTAGAGCAACAGAAGACAGCAAGCAGTTGATGCTCGAAGGGGATCGCAAAGCAGCAACCGACGCTCACCAACAGATGGCCTCGGCTGTACGGCGCATGGGAGCCGAAAGGGCGGTAGCGCTGATCCGTCCAGCACCGAAGAGGTACAAGGATTTCAGGAATAGAGGCAAGCTAATTCCCATAAGGCAGCTGTTGAAAACGGTTCGACAGAAAGAGCAGGATGGGAAGGTAAATCAGCTTATGGAAATACATTTTGTGAGGACGGTTGAAGAGAAGTCAGCAGGGATCGAAGAGGTCTGCGCAGCAGCAAAGGACACACACATGAAGATCGGCACCGGTTCAGCATACGGGGAAGCTCCAGGAGACAGAGTGAAGATGTGTCAATATTATGGCGAACCTGAGGTGGTCACACCGATATCATCTTTTGAAGAGTGGCGGCTAGATGTGGGTGTAGATTGCCAGGAATCCATCAAGAGGATTCAATGTGCACACAAGCAGCTCTTTGTTGATCAGTTGCCAGCAAGACTGCCACCTGAGGGAGTAGTAAATCACACAATCATGCTCCTGTCTGGGAAGATGACCAGTAAGGGCGTCTTGTACTGACTTAACAAAGGTGAACTTGACGTGCAAAGGGAAATCCTACATAACTTGAAGAATGCTAAGTGGGTAACGATGATATCATCTCCATTTGCTGCATCAGCCATGGTTGTTGGGAAAAAGGACGATGGCTTTGGTAAACAGCAATACAGGATGGTCATTAACTATCATGAGCTCAACGCCATAAAAATCTCATCTGAGTGCCCGTTGCCTAGAATTCAGGATATATTGGACTTGCTTCGTGGAGCCAAGGTGTTTAGTACAATGGACATGGAACAAGGTTTCCATCAAATCCGCATGGCTCCTGAAGATCAGCACAAGACAGCATTCCGCACATGCATAAGGAATTACGAGTTTAAAGTAATGCCATTTGGTTTAAGAGGGGCAGCCGGGACATTTCAGGCTATTATGAACCACATATTCTTACCTCTAACTGGCAGGGGAGTCACTGCCTAACTGAATGATGTCCTAGTCTATAGGGAAGATGACGACTCTCATGCTCAGCTTCTGGATCAGGTCTTGAAGACTTTATGGGAATACAAGATGTATCGAAAGTTCAAGAAATGCCAATTTGGTACCTTGTCCATAGAGTACTTGGGTCATAGAATAGCAGGTGATGGGATCGCCCCGACCCCTACGAAAATCAAAGCGATTGAGGTGTGGCCTGGAGAACTCCACAACGACAAACAAGTAAAGCAGTTCTTTGATACAGTAAACTATTGCAGAATGTTCATGGGGCCGGCCTTCGCCGATATAGCTAGGCCACTAGTGGAGCTAACGAAAAAGGACGCGCCTTTCGTTTGGACAGGGAAGCATACCGCCGCAGTGAAGGCACTGAAGCATACCTTGGTGAACTACACGACCTTGCAAACACCCGATATGAAGAAGCCATATGTGCTGCGTACAGACGCATCAGGGTATGCAGTGGGAGGAGTCCTGGAACAAGATGGCAAGCCACTGGGGTTCATGAGTATGAAGATGTCACCTGCAGAGCAACGATACTCAGTGTATGACCAAGAGCTACTTGCCTTAATCAGGGCTCTGGAGAAGTGGCGACAGCTATTACTAGTAGCTACTGTTACTGCTTACACAGACCATAGGGCATTGCAATATCTTACGAAGATGAAGACGACAAAGCCAATCCGGCCGCGTGTTGCCCGTTGGTTGGAGTTCTTGACGGATTTCCAGCACCTAAAGGTTGAGTACAGACCAGGGGCGAACAACGTTGTTGCTGATGCACTTTCACGTTGCCCCTACTATCAACCGGTAGAGGCGGAAACCCTAAGGGATGCAGCAAACGATACAGCAGAAATGGGAAGCTGTTTCCTTGTGCAAGCAACAGACGAAGACTTACAGGAGATTCAAGGTTATACAAAGGCGCTGACGCCCTTGCAGGAGGCTGAAAAGGATCGGCAGTGGAAGATCAGGGTTGGCGGCTCTTGGCGGTCCAACGCGCTCCAGGAGTGCAACGAATTCTCAACCTCCCTGACAACAGTGCTGAATCACAATCAACAACCAGTCATGGCACAGACTCGTGGCAAGCAGCATGGATTTAAACTTGTGCGCAAATTGCTACTTGCTATTGCTAGTGCGGATTCAGGGGCTTTGGCGGATATGTTTTCCTACAGACAGTGTGTGCCGTCAGCATGTCATGCATCAAGCACATGATCATCCCACAGCAGGCCACATGGGTGTAAGCAAGACTTAAGACATGTTCTCTCGGTCATTCTCCTGGCCTCAGATGCGCAGCTATGTAAACACGTATGTAGAGACCTGCCCAAGATGGAGAGCAGCCCAAACAGTCTGTGCAAAGCCTGTGGGGCTTCTGCAGTCCCTGCAAATTCCAAACAGGAAATGGGCACACGTTTCATTAGATTTTATTACTGCTTTGCCTCTAACCGACAAAGGCCACGATGCTATGCTCACCTTGGTGGATACTATTAGCAAGATGGCGCATTTTGTGCCTACAAAGACAACAGCCGCAGCAGCAGACACACTTGAGCTAGTAGCTGACAGGTTAGCGCGCTATAATGGGCTGCCTGCTGTGTTAGTATCTCATAGGGATGTGCAGTTTGTCTCAGAGTTATGGAGCCTCTTCTGGACCTGGTTCAAAGCGAGCAAGCTCCTGGCACCCACAAAACAGACGGCCAGACAGAGAGGGTGCACCGGACGTTGGAGCAATGCTGCGATGTTATATCCAAGCCGAAGAACAAGCCTGGGAAAAATTAGTTCCTGCAGCAGAGTTGCCATACAATTGCACAATCCACACATCCACAGGCCTTATACCTTTTGAAGTTATGATCAGTGAAAATCCTCTACGCGCATCAGAGATTGAGCTTGTAGGCGAGTTCTCACCAACATGGACTCCTCCGATGACGAAGATCTTCAAGCAGCCGGTTGATAGGGCAACATTCAATATTCCGCAAGCAAGCAAGCAGGGCAAAAGCATTATGCGGACAAGCACAGAAGAGAAGTGGGGTACGAGGTAGGGGACAAGGTCTGCGTATCTACGCGCTTCATGCAACCAAGGGGAACAGCTAAGTTTCAGCCTCGTCTCGTCGGGCCCTTTAAGGCTATTCAAAAAATGAGGAATGTAGCATACAAATTAGGATTATGTCGTTCTATGCAAACAAATCCAGTCTTTCACGTTTCACTGTTGCAGAGGGACAAGACTCGCCCACAGGATATGCTGGAGCCAGAAGGTTGAGATCCGCCTCAGAAGCCGAGGACGAAGTGGAACATTTGCTGGACAACAAAGGAGAAGGAAAGAATGAGGAATTCCTTGTGAAATGGAAAGGTTTCTCTGAAAGCGCAGCTATATGGGAGCCTGTGAGCAACCTGACCAAGTGCAAGAACCTAATACGAGCTTACCGAAGGAGATGCTCAAGGAAATGACTCACCATGTAAGGATAATTGAACTCCTGTAGGTGCAAAGCGGCAGGCATACGCTGCAGCTTCAAGAGGGGGAGGATGGCTGATGCTCACTCACCCTCTTCAACGGTGCTCGTTGAGGCAAACGAAAAGAGGAGGGATGATAATGAGCTACCTGTCCTGTGTTGTTGAGTCCTACAAATCTACTTGAATGAAAAATTTTAATTCTGATTGATGGTTGTGGCAATTTCATTGAGGTTGATTACTTTCCCCTTGGTAGGCGGGCCGGGGGGTTGCGGAGCTGTCTCGCTGTTTCGCGCGCGCGGGAACCAGCGGTGCGCGCGTTTCAATGTAGAGGAGGGTGCAGCTGTTTCGCTTGGCACACAATTCTGCTTATTTCTGTTAGTTGTTGCCTTAAAAATTTATAATTCATTGTTATTTTGATCTTATATTGCTGCACGCAAGCAATCTTGTTATGTATGTACAGACAGCGGCTGTAGTGCCCGGCACTACAATGCACAGGACTTAAGCTCCTAATTCGATAAGAAAGTCTGTAGTAACTGGAAAGCAGAAAGCTAATAAGGTTAGTTCGTAGACTCGAAGCATTCAACCGCTGGGTGGCTATCGCCTAGGTCTTAGGACCCGGCTGCTGCTTACAGCAGCGATGCGGCCACCCGCGGGCTCCGTGCATGAGCGCCGCAGTGCCCAGCATAAGGGCACTGCGGGTGGTCGGGCAGTCGGATCTAATCGATGGTTTCCGGCTATTCGAACGGTCTTTTCCGTTTGATTCGAAAACTAGTTTTATTCTAAGGCGTAGGAGCATCCATTTGGGATAGATACTAATATGCGACTGCAGCACTAAGATGTAAACAACGTAGCCTGACCCTGAGGGGACTCAGCGCTACAGCGGCACTATATGCCGACGACTATGCACATTACAGGAAGTAACTGCGTGCGGGTGTGTTCTTCAAAGAAAAACCTGAAATCATCCTGTATTTTTCATGTTTTGTTCTTTATTTTTATTTTTACAATGTGACTTGTCCTTCTGCGGGGACATTTCTAAGGTTTGTTTGGGCCGTACCATGTTGTCGTGTCGTGTGTGGTCCAGCGCGCATTATAGGTTCGCTATTTCTGTTGGATCTCATTATTTAAAAACAAGTTCCAAAATATTGTCCTTCAGTTTTAAATTTCAGTAAATATTGTGATACACGCAATTTTGAGTGTTGCATGACCGTGATCTGTATCTCGTGAGGTAGGTGTTCGAGCATGCGCTGCATACCGTTTAATTTTGTTCGAACCTAGCCGTATGATTATCCACTTCAATGTTATTTTTACCTTGATACTGTTTTAAAAACACCTAACGTGATATGTCGACGCATTATTGTGGAATTTTGCCTTCCCAGAACTGTGACACGGGCTTTCATTCCAAAGGGGGGATATTTGTAGTGAACACTTACTACAATCACGGCAAACAATGCTAACCTCACATGCTAACCTCACAGTTTGCCGTGCTCATTGTGTTCATAGGAAACGAGTTACCGGGCTGGTGCATGTGGGTTGACACTCAGCTAGTTTTCCATGAGTTGTCGTAGTTAGTAAGTATTTAGATGTAATTGGGTTGGGCCCTCAGTGAGAGTATCCTTGCAAGTGCAACAGGAAGTGGCGACACATGCTGGAGTGTCCCCTTCCCAGCCCCAGTCCCAGCACCTGGGGCCCGCTTACCAGGGCGTATGAGGACAGCAGAACATCCCTTTTTCTTATTAACCAGTATGAAACTATTTTGAAGTTTTGGGCTAACTTATTCTACTGAATAACGATGTAGCGGTAACACCATCCATCACAGCAATACTCAGCCTGACGCAAGAAGATAAAGAAAGAACTTCAGGGCGTTGCAGTGGGGACCAACGGTGGAGGCCCACAGACAGACCCATTTCTCTACTGACAACTGACCGATGGTAGAGCGAGATGTTAATAATTTAAGGATGAGTTTTATCACAATAAACCGGGCTCAGGACTAAAGAGGGTCTGATGCGTTTCTTCATTAACAATCTCCATGACCTGCAGTCCTTCTCCTGGTCCTTGCTCTTGCTACCCCATCGTGTGAGGGGAATCGGGACCTTTACGATAAAATCACTAACTGAGTTCTGTCTGCGGTTGTGTTATCGTTGGGGGCACAAGTCGCAGGGCAAGGCTGGTCTTTGTTGCTCACTGGTGAGAGAGAGGTCCGTTCCCGAGGGCCCTGAGAACCCCAGAGCCCCAAACTCTCCTGTGTCGGCAAGCAAAGAGAAGTTTCTCACGATAGGTGCACACACTATAACCAGATATCGAAGTCTATGATTCTCGTTGAGACCACTAATAAACACAATTAGCAACCAAATACACGATCAAGTTCCTATTATTGTTAGGAAAGAGAACCCAAAATAATAGAACTGAAGCCCGTCTCTCGCCAAGGGCCAGGGCCAGAGTCGCAGCAACAGCCCCGCGTCCAGCCCGAAGGTGGTTCCGGCTGGCGAGCACTCTGATCCTATTAAGCTGCTTTTCTATCTAAAAGTGTCCTAATCCCTGAAATCTTCCATAGTATTCATTCCTTTTCATGATATTAGGCCTCTAGGGGCCACGCCAAAGCTC
>HG712499.1:1550-14050 GCA_000499725.1 Eimeria brunetti | reverse complement strand
GAATAAGAGCTCAGGCAGCCGCAGCAGCGCCTGCAGCAGCTCTGGCAGCAGCTGCTGCAGCGGCTCGCTGCCATCCACTAGCAGTACAACACTTCGTGCTGCTCTATCTTCTGCTTCCTGCTGCGCTGCAGCAGCAGCAGCAGCTGCTTCTGCTGCGCCCTCGATTGCCCCCGAAGACCCAGCTGCTGCTGCTGCTGCTGCTGCCATTGCTGCTGCAGCATGAAGCGCATCAGCAGAAACCAGCAGCAGGCGACCCAGCATTTCTATGAAGCCGTCAGGGGCTGTTACTCGCGCCTTGGCAGCTTTGCTGCAGTCCTGCTGCAGCAGCTTTTGCTGCTGCTGCAGTTCACGGAACTGCTGCTGCAGCAGAAGCAGCTTCTCCGTGTCCTCCGCTTTACGGTCTTCCTTCTGCTGCTGCTGCTGCAGCTGCTGCTGCAGCTTGAACAGGGGCTCGCAGCAAGCGTCTACTTCTTCCTTCAGCGCAGCAGCAAGCGAGCGCAGCAGCTGCAGGTACAGCAGCTGCCTGCCAGGCGCTCCATCGACAGCAGCAGCAGCAGCAGCATCAGCATAGCCGTGTGCAACGCAGCTGTGCTGCAGCAGCAGCCGCAGGAAGAAGCTCTTGCCTGCTCCTGCTGCTCCTACTATCTGCAGCAGCGGCAGGGGGCAGCATAGATCTCCCAACAAACCAAATATCTGCGACAGCTGCTGCTGCCGCAGGGGCCCCCCTGCCTCTATAACCTTTTCATATCCTGTTCTGAATGGAGCAGGAATAGCATCGAAAGAGGCATCCTCGCTGCTGTTGCTGCTGCTGCTGCCGCTGCTGCTGCTGCTGCTGCGGGGGAGGCGCGGGGTAGAGGCAGACGGGAAGCGTGGGGCCCTGCAGGAGGCTACAGGGGTAGTCACAACAACCTCACCTTGCTGCTGCTGCTGCTGCTGCTGCTGTTGCTGCTGCTGATGTTGGTGATACTGATACACACGACGAGGGGGGGTTGGTGATCCTATGGGAGACGCAGCTTCTGCTGCTGCTGCTGCAGCAGCCGCTGCTGCTGCTGCTGCTGCTGGGAGAGCGTCAGAGACAGGGCTTGCTGCTGCTTCCTGCTGCTTCCCATCAGAAGGCTTGGATACCCTCAAGGGCGTCCGTTCAGAACCAAATAAGGGAGATGGATGCTGCTGCTGCTGCATTTCTTCTTGCTGCATTTGGTGTATTTCTTGTTGCTGCTGCTCCATTTGCTGCTGCTGCTGCTGCCTGTCCACGTGCAGGCGTTTAGCCGGTGAAACCTCCGCTGTCCTCAAGGCGGAGAGAGCAGCACGTTTAATTGCTGAGGCTGAAGTGGCAGCATGTGTTGCTGCTGCTGCTGCTGCTGTTGCTGCTGCTGCTGCTTCTCCTGATGTTGCTGGTTCTGCTTGCTGCGGTGTTGGTGGTTTCCCGGCTTCCTTCGGTTCCGCCGTTGCTGCTGTTGCTGCTGCTGCAGCTGTTTCTGCCGTTGCTGCTGTTGCTGTTGCTTGTGTTGCTTCGGCTGCAGCTGAAGCAGCAGCAGAGGAGTTGGGAGGCGCATCAGATGAAGCAGCAGCAGTAATTGCTGCTGCTTCTTTCGCTGCGCTCATCCTAGGCTTGCAAATGCTGCAATTGTAGGACCAGGGTTAATGCTGCTGCTGTAAACGCTTCTGCTGCTGTTGATGCTATAGCTGATGCTGCAGCAGTTACCACAACAGCTATAGCTGCCGCTAATACGGTGGCGACCAATGCAGGTACTGTTGCTGCTGTTGCTGCTCCCGCTGCGGCTGCAGCTGCAGCTTCTGCTGCTGTGCCCCTTCACAGTTCAGGCCGGCTAACGTTGTTTCTGTGTCAAATGATACTTTATTTGCTGTTGCATGCGTTTTAACCCATCAAGAAAAAGCATGCACTGCAGCTTGCTGCTGCAGCGTATATAGAGCTTAAATGAGTGGGTGGGGTTGTTGTACACAGCCCCATTAGCTGTGGCCTGAGCCTAGGCCCTCGAGCTTAATCAATGGATCATGAATAAATCAACACTATAAAATCCGTTTATTTATTTTTTTAGTAATTGATTATTTATTTATTCTTTTGATTTTGCATGCCCTTTGAATGGAGCCAAAATCCAATAGACAGTGCAAGCTGCAGGAGCACCCCGTTGTCTCCTGCTGCCGCGACCCCCCACTGCAGCAAGGCTTGTCATTCGTTTTCTTCTTAGCATTTTTTTGTATTTCTACTGGTGTTAAGGCTCCATATAGAACGCGCGTGAGCGTTCAGCCGTTGTCTATACGGTGTTCATACAGCAGCAGTTCGGGGAGAGTATGCATGCGACGAAGGTCTGAATGCCTCGCAGTAGCAGCTGCAGCTGCAGCAACAGCTGCAACAACAGCTGCAGCAGAGTCTGATACAAGTCACTGCAGGCTGAGCAGTCCTCTCTCTACCATCCCCAGGCCCTGGGCTGCTGGGCCCGAGAACCCCCCTGGGGCTGGGAGCAGCTTCATCACCAGCTGTTCTTAAGCTGTTTCCCTCTGCATTGAATATCCTTGCTCTTACTCAATAATCATCGTGAGATAGTTGTCGACTAAGGGCAAGCGCTGCGTTCGCTTTCGCTGCGTGGCTGTGAGGGGCACACCGTAACTACCAATCCCACCGTCAGAGTGAGGCGCCCTGGCGTTCTCATTGCAGCTCTCATCAGGCGAGTAGTGGGATTGTATCCAGGCAAAGGGAACAGCAACTGGGGAATTTTACGGAATCACTTCTAGGGTGATTCAGCTCTTCATCAACGATTAAAGGGCCCTTGGCAAGGTGACGGCCAGGCTCATCCCTTTTTTTAAACAAGAGAAGGGTCGTTAGCTCTTTCAGCTCCAGCTGTGTTCACCATTAAAGTAGTTTATAAAGAGGGCCTCTGTCCAGACAGGCATTCCAGGTATGGAAGGCTTCGGAACCTGCTGGCAGTGGAAACATTGCTTGTTTCTGTGCCGGTTTACTTTTTTCCCGTCAGTGTGCGCGCAAGGCACTCCAGGTGCTACTGCATCTCTTTTTCTGCCGGGAGGGCAAAGACAGCGGTGGCTTACATCTAAGCAACGGCGCCTTTTTTTTTCAAGCTCACAACTGAAGTTCGGGATTTGTTCGAAATGCATGGAGACGTACATTTATTCCCAGTTAGGCACGGGGCTGGATCATGGCGCAGCTGGAAGCGCATAAGCAAGAAGACTGTCAAAAGGGCCGTGGACGGCGAACTCTCAGCCATTAGTAGCGAAGTATCAGCTATTAGTGGAAGGAACCCCCAATGTGCAATAGGGCCTTCTATATAAATGGCTCACAGTATCGGGGGGGAAGGAACACGCGGCCTGCTGAATTTATAAATTGTATAAACTGGAGAAACAGTGAATCCCGTTGATATGGTGGGCCCTCAAGGGACAAATATAGAAAAAAACGCCGACTAAAATTCCGCCGCCCTAGGAGAAAAAGAAGGAAACGGCCTCAGAAGTGGAGCGCTAAATCCTATGCTCGTTGGGTCTTCAATTACCAGCCTCATTCAGGAAAAGCTAGAAATCTAAAAAGGGAGAACAGAAAGCAATTCTTCAACGGGGGGCTCAGAATGGCGGAGAAGTGCCCAATTGCGGGTCTGTTTCTTTTGCAGCAACTGACCCAACAAAGCCGGAGAATGCAAACGCATTCAATGATGAATACAGGAGCTGAACAGATATGGCTCCACGCAGCATCCCCAGCACAAGACATAAGTACTCCATAGAAACTAGGGCAAGACGAATTAAAGCAGCTCCTCCAACTGAAGATGTAAGCATTCAGTTTCCACTGATCTAGCTTCCAAGAACGTGTTTAATAAACAAAAAGATCTGGGAGACTGTCTGGATTCATCACAAGGTGAGCTGCAGCAGCATACTTTGGTACCCCCAGCAGCGAATCCGCTTCGCTTCGTCATTGTGTTTATCTGAGTTTGTACTTGTGTCCAAGTGTTCTCATCTCTCCCTGGCAGTGGCTGCAAGTCGGACAGGACTTTGAAGGTAGAGCGAGAGGGGACAGCGCATGTCCCTATTCATTGAGACTGTTCCGATGGATAGATTCCACCGACGGCCGACAGTACCACCGAAAAGCTAAATGTATTGGCGTAAGCTGAGGGCTCCATTAAGAGGCAGGTCCTATTGCCATGATACATGGCTTCTACTTTGAACCAGTTGAACACAGCACAGCGCCAGGTTTCTTGACCGAATTCCCAGCCTCCGCGGAAATAGAACTGCGACTAGAATCGGTGTCCCAAGAAGAAAGGAAGGGTGAAGCTCCAACGCAGTGCACAGGCGCTAAAGAAACAATAAAGAACGCATGCCATCCGTCGCGATGGCCGTACAAAGAACCCCAATAAAATTCAATACAGCTAACACGTCAAGAGCTGCAGAGGCGGTTCAATGAAGAATTCGCAGGTATTTTAGCAAGGAGCTTCTATAATGCAGGCCACGGGCTGGCGTCTCGTTGCTATTTATGCCCTCAGCTGCTCTGCCACATATCCAGGGGTCGAATGTTTTATATATTTTTTCCCAGCCTCCAACTATCTTCCCAAGTTGGTCTACGTTTTTTTCTCTACCTATGCTTAATGCGGCGTCGCCGCAGAGAATAACTTACCTCCTTCGACACTTTGTCTGTGGCCATTTTCCGGGGGTGGCTCCACTTTGCGTCGTTGGCATCTTCTAATCTGTATTCATTTCTGCAGGAATATTCTCAAAAAGAGGCTCCCCAGTTAGACACAAGGCAAAAACAGCTTTTGCTGGGCGATTGCTGTAATGAAACGCTCTCTGTCTAGGCTGCTACATGTGTAGTGCCGCGACACTACAATCTGGTGCTTCTGGTGCCTCTAGAGAGCTACTAGAGAGTAGGAAATAAGGAAATCATCATTTATAGGGAACTTAGCCCGATTAATAAACGAAACAACACATAATTGGTAGACGTGCTCACAAATCCCTTTGGGTGGGGCCGGCTAGAGTGCCGGCTCTGCTGGCGAGGCGCCGACCTCTAGAGGGGGGGTGTGAGAAACATCCCTTTGCTTGCCAACAAAGAGAGCTTGGGGCTCTGGGGATCTCAGGGCCCTCGGGAATGGACCTCACTCTCACCAGTGAGCAACAAAGACCAATCTTGCCCTGCGGCTTGTGCCCCCAACGACAACACAAACGCAGTCAGAAGCCACCTAGTGATTTTAAAGTTGAGGTCCCGATTCCCCTCACACGATGGGGTATCGAGAGCTAGGACAAGTAGAGGGACTGCAGGCCATGGGGATTGATAATGATAGAACGCTCAAACCCTCTTTTGTCCCGGGCCCGCTTTGTAGCTTAGGGTGATAAACTTCATACTTAAATAACTTATATTTCGCTCAAGCTTCGGTCCATAGCCAGTAAAGGTATGTGCCTGTCTGTGGGCATCCACCGCTGGTCCCCACTGCAACGCCCTGACGTTGTTTCCTTATCTGATTGCGTCAGGCTGAGTAGTACTGTGCCGGACGATGTTACCGCTACATCGTTGTTTAGAAAAATAAGTTACCCCAAAACTTCAAAATAGTTCAATTATTGGTTAGCAAGATGAAAAGGAATGTTCTGCCGTCCCCACACCTCTGGCAAGGCGGCCCCACGTGCTGGGGCTGGGGCTGGGAAGGGGACAGTCCAGCATGTTGCCTCCACTTCTTGTTACACTTGCAAGGATACTCTCACTGAGGTTGCAAACCAATTACTTCTAATACTTATTAACTATGAGACTTACTGAAGACTTACTCAGTGTCAAACCACATGCCCTTAGAAGTTAACACATTTGTTATGAACACAATGAGCACGGCAAACTGAGGTTAGCATTGTTTGCCGTGATTGTAGTGAGTGTTCACTACAGAGGCGGTTGCGGTTGCCCCCCCGCTATCGTCTCCCTCCCCCACTCCGGGGGGGAATGGGATGGCATTAAGTACTTTCTCTACTGCTTACAGAACCCCTGTGCCCTTAAATTCAAAACATACGTTGGTTCTCCCTACCCCCGTTCTCTCTACTAGAGGGATGCCCTCCGTTGTCTTCCCGACTCTGTTTCGTTTGCCCCAGCTCATGCTGTATCTGCCGGGTCCTGTACAACCTGCCGTCTACCGTTCCCAGCAAACGCTTTAACTCGGCTGATGCCTCTTGCCAGGTACAGAAGTACAGATGGGCGTTGCCACTGAGCGCAAAGTGCACATCCTCGGGTAGGAGGGCTTCGAACATTTGCTCTAGTTCTTCCTGTGTTAAGTCACCCCCTAGGGCTACTGGGCTCCGGAGAACTCCACCGGGTTGCCGCTCCACTTTACGTCTGCAAGGTGCAGGTAAGAAAGTCTCTTCAGCTGTGCTTCTCTGCTGTTCCCGCGTTTGTGGTGCGGTGTTGTTCTGTGCCTTTTCCTGGGGAAGCCTTCCGCTTCAGCTCTATTGTGACATTGTATTATTACTATTGTTGGAACTATTAATTTCGTCAGCACTATAGCAGCTCTTTGGACTGTCAATATTGTTAATACTAGTTTTATTGTTGTCACTCTAATTAGGCATACTACCCAGCTCTACTCACTCTTAGTATTTCCAGTATTACTTTCTAGATCAACGTTTTTTTTTAGGATTCGTATTTTTATTTGTATCTACAATTCTACTCGCACTTTATTTTTATATTTGTTTAGTTTTTTTATAATATATATTTACATTATCATATTTTATATTATTATTTTAGTTTATTTGCATATATAAGGACTTGACTTATCTCCTGTTATCGCCCTCAGGTTGTTCTGCAATGCGTGCAGTCACGTGAATTTGATAATGGTGTTTCACACATGCTAGTTCAGGCAGGGCTGTACTATCAATATAGGCTTAGTGCCCCTACCCACCGCGCTGTGTTGTAAGACTCTGACCGCACCTGTGCGAACAGCGGTGGCATAGAACCTCGCGTGCGTAACTCTATGCTCTATTCTATTACTCGTATGGGTTCGCGTGAAGGCAAGTGTGACAGTGGCGAAGAGTTGGCATGGAGCATGTGTTGACTGGTTAGTTAATACTTGTGTACTAGGGCATCGTGCTACTTCTAGTGCCAACGCGGCTCAGTACTAAACTCTAACTGAGTGCAGGGCAGCCGAATGCTCAATACAGGAGCAACAGCACCTGCCTCTCCCCCCCTGCACGGCACGAAAGGCCGGTTGCCCAGCCGGCGGCCGCGCAAACGAGTCCACTGCACACTGCATGGGCAGGCGGAGCAGGGAATTGGAACGGGACAGAGAAGAAAGGGGGAGAGGGAGCAGGAAGGGTATTTAACGAACGGAGGGAAGGAGAAAGCGTGTTGTGGATAGTGAGAGGAGGGGATTAGGCGGGTTCAGGAGTGCTAGTGGCGGGTAGACGGGGTCGGGCAGGGTCATGTTTGCGCTGCCGGCGCCTCCAGGCACGAGCAACTCAGGGCAGCCTGTAAGATTCTGGGGAGGCTCCTAGGTGGCCAGTCCCTCAGGTGCGCCGCACCATTTAACGAGGTCCTGGGCGTCGGCGCCGGTGCCCAGCTGCTCTACGATGTAGTCGACAACGTACTGCTCAGTGAGATTGCCAGCCACGCCAAGGGTAGGGGGCCATACCGCGGCAGCTTCCTGAGGAACCAGGGCCAGAGAACGCGGATGATGGGGAACTAACTGCGACACATGGAAAAGGTTGTGGCACTCATAGATAAGAGGTAAGGCGAGACGGTGCGTTACAGTGCCGATGCGTTCAGTGACTGCGAAAGGTCCACGGCAGCAAAAATTCGAGCTTAGCGCGCTTGTTGGGAGCCGGTAAATATTACAGCCAAACCAGAGGTGGTCCACAACCTTACGCTCCTCGGCTCTGCGCTTTGCGCCTGCATAATACTTCTGGTGCCACTTGGCCTTCTGAATGTGATTCTGGGCCCTGTCACAGAGTTGTTGGAAGAGCTTGGTCATAGAGGCAGTAAGAGTAGGGAACAAAGCGCCTACGATATCAAAGTCAGACGCAGTAAGGGGGTTTTCCCCAACCATAATCTCGAAGAGGGAGAGCTCTGTGGATGAATGGCTATTCGTGTTATAAGCCAGTTCCAAACCAGGCAGTAAACGCTCCCATTCCCGCTCGTCAGTCTGTATGTATGCACGTAGCATTCGCTCCAGTATGCGACAAGCAGCAAGTGAGACCATCGGTCCAGAGCAGTGACCAAGGCGAGGAGCTCCTGCTCGTAAATCTAATACTTCTGCTAAGTGGAGTTCATACCCTGACTTAAGAACCCAATTTGTTGCCCGGCCTATTCAAGGACTGCTCCGATTGCATAGCCTGAGGCATCGGTGTATAGGGAGAAAGGCTGCATGGTGTCAGGAAGCTGTAATGTTGTATACTCGATTAAGCGCTGCTTCAGCTGGAGTACCGCCTATGTATGCAACTCCGTCCGGCGGAAACAAACGCCCTTCTCAGTAAGACCAACCAGTGGGAGGGCGACGTCGGCATAGTAAGGCCCCATGAACATGCCGCAATAGTTGGTGGTACCAAGGGACTGGCGTACTTGCGTCTCGTTCGCTAACATCTCGGGCCGCATTCTTACGGGTTTTATCTCGTCTTCAGCGGGTTTAATGCCTTCAGCACTAATTGTATACCCCAACAATGGAAGTCCCCGATTCGCAAACTTACATTTGCCAAACTTTGGGCAGAACTGGTGCTTGAGAAAGATACTCGGCACTTGTCGCAGGAGGGTAGCGTAACTGGGGAGATCAGGGCTGTATATAAGAACACCACCCAGATACGTGATGACATTACTTAAAAGGGGCTGTTTGCAACCTGCTCCTCTTTCATGCCTGTCACTTGTTTGGTCAATAAGTCAAATGCCTGCTCGGCATGGGTCCTGTGGCGCGCTTCCACAGCGCTTCCACCCTTTGGTTTTCCGCACAAGTTCGGACAATAGGCAGCTCACAGCGCTTGCCATTTAGGTAGGTTCGCAGCCTGTCAGACTGGAAGTACCATGCGAACTTATGTTCGGTTAACCAATCAAACCCTAGGACTACGTCATATGGGACAGGGCCGATTAAGTAGTCCCCCGAGAAACGTTCTGTTCCGCACCATATCGCCAAGCATTTCCCACGATCTATACGCAACCGAGCACCGTTAGCTATTACAAGCATATACTTCTTAGGTCGTCTCCATAAGCTGTAGTGTACCGTAAATGAAACTGTTTTAAGCCCCCGTATCTACGAGTGCCTCACAGGGACTCCCTGCGGCTTCAACTCGTACTGTAGCTCTCGTCCCCACACTGCACAACATGCCTCCCTTGTTGGAGTCCTTATTCACAGCCATCTCCTGCCACCACGGCGGCACTATATCGCTTTCGTCAGGCCTGCAGTCGACATCTGGCAACCCTCCGCGCACTTCACTACTATGTCCCGTGTTAGGTTCCGTCACTTCACCCTGTGGCTGAGTCAGCACTGGCTCACGCGGCTCTACGGACGACTGCTGAATTACACTTGCCTCCTCGGCCCCTATTCCAGCTCGATACCCTAGACTGGCCAGCTTCTCTTCCCACCCTGGGGAGACTGAAGTAATGGTAGGCCTCGTCGCTATCGCGCACAGCGCACACTTTCCATCGTTAGGCTGTGTAGCACGTTTGTATCCCGCAACGCCTAGGTCCGCTAGTCTAACCGCTCGGCCCTCCCAATATTGGGACGCGTTGACTGCTGCCCGGACCTTTCCTCTGACTCTTTCCTCCGAGGTCCGCGCGTTGGGCAATCCTTAACGTAGTGGCTCAGGCTGCCGCATTTCATACACGTTTCTCCTACCCTGGAAGCTCGCGTCTCGCCGCTGGGACAGTTCCTAGCTAGGTGCTCCCTGCCCTTGCATTGAAAACACACGGCTCCCGTCCCGTCGCGCATAAGCTGCGGATATACCCGGGTCCCTGCTGGCGTTGGTGAGCACCTTACCGCAGCTGCTCAGCCCGCAATACTCTATTGGAGTTCTTTCTCTCGCCTTCTGAATTCGTCCTCAGATGCCCTCCACGGGGTTGCTAGTGTGACCAATGCTGCTGCGCCTTCCCTCCAATTGCTGTGCTTAACTGTACCTCTCTCTGTGACGACCCCTCCGAACTTAGTCAAGAAGTCCCCAGGCATTCGCGAACCCTGCGCAACGATCCTACCGAAGTTAGCTATGTATGTCCGGTGGTCCCCATCACATTTGTTGGCCGCTATCCTTTGGATGCGGGTAGTTCGATCCACCGTGCCGAAAAATAGTAGCATCTCTTGTTCCAGGTGAGACCAATCAGTCATGTTCAATCCCGTTTGCTTGAGGTGCACCCAGTATCGCTGGGCATCCCCCTCTAGCTAGTGCATCCGCTCGTCGCCCCAACTTTCCTGCAGCAGCTCCACTCTCGCAAATCGATACTCTATAGTTGGGAGGAAGGTTTATAGGTTGTTTCCTTTCTCGGAAGGAGTTGCGTGCCAGCGAAGGTGCAGCAGGCGCATCCTTCCTTCCTGCAATAACAGGTGTCTCATCAATTCGAGTTTTTATTAGAGTGTTGAGGTTTCCCCGGTCAGTTCCTTTATCTTGGGCGATTCCATTAGGGGTTTCATGGGTGCAACCCGCTGAAGGGCTTCTGTTGGTGCCTGGAGTGCATACCCCAAGGAAAGAGGGGCTTTTGCTTGATATGCTCGTTTAGACGCACGCAGGGACGACATTCCCGTGGCTGTCAGGTTAGGTGCGTCTGTCATTCTGCCTTTCCGTAAGTGCATATAGACAACTCGCGCCGTGAGCCCCTGCAAACGGCCCTTGCTTCGTATAGGCGAATTACCTAAGTAAAAGAGAAGGACATAGAATAAGCAAATTTCCCCGGAACCACCCCCAAATGCAGTGAGCAGCTCTTTCATTAAGCTGCCACTACGATCAAGCTCACACGGCAACTAGGTGCGTACCTGTATCAACTGCCCTGTATTCAGCGCAAAACACTTAAATAGGCGTCAGACAAAGGTTTAAAACCTTAGATTAAATCTCAAGTACCCGAATTGTATCAACAACCCAAAAGAATAAAGCCTCTGCTCTCGTCGCTGACCTCGTGGGGGTCAGAGCCTCGCTTTCCGTGCCGGCATCATAGCCAGCCCCATCCTTATGGGATCAGCGACCATACCAATCAAATAGATGTTATTTTTGTGTACAAATTGACATGATTCCTTCTAAACGACAGTTTACTCGTATTCTAGTATATGTTAGCTCTCTAAAGGTATCGGATGCGTCGGATTGTAGTGCTGTGGCACTACAGTGCTGCTCGGGCCAGCGTCACCGAAAAGCTGGTCGACAACAGATGCTTCTTGTCCTTTTCCTTACCCTGGTTTGTTTCCTTTTCTACCTCGGAGGCCCTTCTTGCTGCCTCGCTTCCTCCCCTCGGTGCATGCATCCCATGCTGCGCACCCAGGCACAGGCGGGCGCCTTGTAGTGAACATCTCTCTCTCTAAGCTGCTGCTAGGATCAGGTTTACACGGCAACTATGCGCACACCTGTATTAACCACGCTGCCGTCAGCCCAATCCCTTAATAGACAACCGATAACTGATTAACACCTTAAATCACATTTCAAGTCCCGTGAAAGTGTCCAAGAGCAAAAATAATTAGGTCTCAACTGTCGTCGCTGACAACTGGGGTCAGCGTCTCCTAAGCAGAGCCTGTGCCCTAGACAGTCCCATCCTAAGGGTGTCAGCGACCACACCTTTCAAATATGTGTTGTTTCTTCTATTAATCGACATAATTCCCACTAAAATCATCTTTTTCTTACATTCTAGCATCTATTAGCTCTCTACGGATGCTGGAAGCGTCGTATTGTAGTGCCGCGGCACTACACGCCTTCTGCTACCTGGAGCGAGAGCAGAAGGGAATGTAGTTTGGTATGTCTGAAGGCAGAACATGCATTTGCACCTGTCTGTACGTCTCGTGGCAACTGAGGTTTAAGCACTTGTCCAGTAATAGTTCATTGGTTAGCCTGAGCTTCAAAGGAGGGCTTAGGTTTTGCTTGCTCGTGGGGTTTTGGCATGCTGTCGCACCGCTGCTGCAACGCACGACTGGCAGTCTCCTCCTTCTCTACAATAACAGCAGGCCTTTGGGCCGCTGTGCAAAGGGTAAATGGAAACCGAAGGTTCGATCGTCTGCGTCTTAGGAGCCCTTATGTTGTTTATACTTTGACTCACTGCAGCACCCGGCTGTCTGCTGCTAAGGCTGAGGCCCGTTGGTACAGTTAGGTTATGTCTATACACTGGGGAAGCAGAAAGAAAGGGGCTCATCAGCAGCTGCATCAGCTTCAGCTTCGTTCTTTCTTTTCGATGTATTCTTTGTGTTGTACGAACGCCTTATCCTTTAGTTTCTATGCGAGGGGGAGGATCTTTACTGCAGGCCCTTTGATATTATCTTTATTTATAGTTTTAACCTTAATTCAAGTTCAGTTTATTTGATTTGTTTGTTGGTGCTTTACCCATAGTTTTATCATACCTTTATGTCGTTCTTTGC
>HG712494.1:16890-34846 GCA_000499725.1 Eimeria brunetti | reverse complement strand
ATTTATTTATTTATTTATTTATTTATTTATTTATTTATTTATTTATTTATTTATTTGTTTATTTATTTTAATTTTAGGTCTCATTGAAATGGTAATAAACGTTCCTGGCCAAAACACCCACCGGGCCCAGTCTTCGGGATATCTCATAAGGAGGGCGGCGATAGATGCAGGGGGTAATTTTATTAATTTTATTGATTTTATTTATTGTATTTATTGTATTTATTGTATTTATTTATTTATTTTATGTATTTTACTTATTTACCTGTTTGTTTTATTTTATTTGGCTTTATTTTGGTTTTTTTCGGCTTTTTTCGCTTTACCTCCTTCCTACTTCTTTGCTTTTTTCCTTTTCTTTTTTATTTTTTCCCTTTTTGTCTTTTGTTCCCTTGAATAGTATTTAGTAAATAGAATACTTCTACGTTTTATTTTTATAATACCATTATGGTTTATTTTTATATTTTATTTTTTATTTTTTTGTTTTGGTTCTCTTTAGTGCTAATATTTTTTATTATTTATAATGCCATTATGTTTTATTTTTTTGCTTTTTGTCTCTAGTTCTGTTTTATACTATTTATTAGATATAAATATAATATTATTTTATTTTATTGTTTATTATATTATTATTTTTTATTTTTTGTTTCTCTGTCTTTAGTTTTTCGAATATTACTCCGTAGATATAATACTATTATATTTTTTTGGGGTTTTGTTTGTCTTTAGTTTTTACGAATATTGTTTATTAGATAAAATATTATTTTATTTTATTCTTTATATTATTATATTTTATCTTTTTCTGTTTGTCTTTAGTTTTTTCCAATATTATTTATTTTATTTTTTTACTTTTTTTAGTTTTGTGTAGGAAAAGGGAATAGCAACAGGGGGCTGCAGCAGGAACCGAGGGTTTAGGGTTTAGGGTTTAGGGTTTAGGGTTTAGGGTTCACGCGGTTAATTGTTTAAATGTGAGGGGCCTGAGAGAAACAGAGACAGAAAAGGAGACAGAAAAGGAGACAGAGACAGAAAAGGAGACAGAAAAGGAGACAGTTAAAAGGAGACAGAGAGAGAAAAGGAGACAGGAGACAGAAAAGGAAACAGAAAAGGAGACAGCCAAAAGGAGACAGAGACAGAAAAGGAGACAAAAACAAAAGGGGACAGAAAAGGAGACAGAAACACAGAAGGAGACAGAAAAGGAGACAGAAAAGGAAACAGAAAAGGAGACAGAAAAGGAGACAGAAAAGGAGACAGAGACAGAAAAGGAGACAGCGGGGGAGGCTAAGACATAGTAGAAAGAAAGAAATATAAATAATATATATATTATATATATGTATGCTATTATTCTATTTAATCTATTTAATCTATTTAATATATCTAATCTATTTATCCTTTATTTAATCCATTTATTTTATTTCTTTTTTTGCTTTTATTTTATTTATTTATTCGTTTTTTATTACCGGGCCTTATCTAAGAAATATGATTCTATTGCCTCAATTTTTTTTGCTTTTTCTCTCTATTACCCCTATTTACTCTGTATTGTTCTATTTAATTTATTAAATTAAATAGAATAGAATAATTTAAATTAATTTAAATTATTTACATTATTCTCTTTAATTTATTATTTATTCTTTTTATTATTTTTTCTTATCAGCGCCCCTCATAAGGATTTAATGGGGGCCTCTGTTAATAAAAAGTTTATCTATGAAATATGTTCTTTTTTTCTGTTTTTTCTCTCTATTACCTTTATTTAATCTCTTTTATTCTATTTAATTGATTCCATTCTTTATTTTATTCTTTTTATTCCTTTTTCCCCTTATTCCCCCTCTTAACGGATCTAAAGGTGGCGTCTTTGTTAGTAGAAAATTTTTCTAAGAAATATGATTATATTTGCTCTATTTTTTCGTTTTTTTTCCCTTTTTGAAATCTACCAACTCCATATTACTCCATTTAACTCATTTAATCTATTTTTCGGTTCTTTTTATCCCTTTTCCCCCGCAGTCCCCCTCATAACGGACCTAAAGGTGGCTTCTTTGTTAGTAGAAAGTCTGTCCAAGAAAATGGAAGTAGAAGCCGAGGGACACCGCTTCTGGGAAGTACGGGCTTGGGATGAATACCAGCCGTAATTTAATTTATTTTATTTTATTTTATTTTATTTTTATTTTATTTATTTTATTTCTTATTTTTATTCTATTTGCTTCTACCCATTTACATGCTTGGTCCTCTTCATAAGGCCCTTTCTTTCTGTGGGGCTGGGTGTATAACCAATGGTCTATTTATCTATCTATTAGCTAGCTAGCTAGCTAGCTGGCTAGCTAGCTAGCTAGCTAGCTTGCTAGCTAGCTAGCTAGCTATATCAATATATCAGTGTTTAAATGTATGTATATATATATATATTCTTGTGCTTAATTTATACATGGATTTATCTATTTATTTCATCTATTTTATTTTCTTTCAAAAAATTCCTTGAAAGAAAAGGTACTGTATGTCAAATAAAGATATTGATTAATAAATACATTTTATCTATTTTATCTTCTTTGGAATAAAGATATTACTTAATAAATATACTTTATCTATTTTATCTTCTTTGAAATAAAGATATTACTTAATAAATATATTCTGTCTATTTTATCTTCTTTGAAATAAAGATATTGGTTAATAAATATATTTATCTTCTTTGAAATAAAGATATTACTTAATAAATATATTTTATCTATTTTATCTTCTTTGAAATAAAGATATTACTTTAAAAATATATTTTATCTATTTTATCTTCTTTTAAATAAAGATATTACTTAATAAATATATTCTGTCTATTTTATCTTCTTTGAAATAAAGATATTGATTAATAAATATATTTTATTTTATTTTCCTTGAAGTAAAGGTACTCCTTAATATATATACATATATATGGATATAAATATATATTTTATCTATATTTCAGTTTATCTATTTCACTTCAAATATAGATATTGATTTATCTATGTTTTATCTTTTATCTTTTCTTTCAAATCCGAAGGCATGCATTTGCTGCTGCTGCTGCTGCTGCATACAGCAACAGCAGCAGCAGCAGCAGGAGCGTTTGGGCTTTTGCTGCTCCTCAGCAGCAGATCCACTGCTGCTGCTGCAGCAGCAGCAGCAGCCGCAGCAGCAGCTATAATGCCTGTCTGCATATATATATTTAATTATATTTACATTTATTTATTTATCACTTCTGTACATACACCCCCCTTATTATACCTGCACATACACCTGAATTTTCAGGTGTATAGGCAGCTGTCTATTGACTGTAAATATGCATGCGGGAGAATAAGAAAAATAATGCTGTTTCTAGCGCTAAAGATAAAATATATTATTATATTATTATTATATTATATTATTATATTATTATATTATCATTATATTATTATATTATTATATTCGATCCAGTCTTGCTCATGGAGCAGAAAGAAGTATATACATATCCATATATATATAATGGTATATATGTATATAATATTTAAAATATATATATATAATTATATTTATAAATATATATATTTATATTTATAAATATATATATATATTATATTTAAAAAATATATATTCATCTTTATATTCGAAGATTTTATTTTCTGTGAATTTATTTTAATAACAAATCCTTTACTCCTTCAAGTGTCTCCAAACTGTCTCCTTTTTGAGCAGCAGCAAAATATTAAATTTAAATTTAAATTTAATTATACAAGTAAAAAATAGCAGCATTAAATATAAATAAAAATATAATTAGAAAAATAATACAATAGCAGAATTAACTGTAAGTTTAGATATATGTTCTATTCTAAGGGTCGAGGGTTTAGGGTTTAGGGTTTAGGGTTTAGGGTTTAAGGGGCAGGGCTTAGGAACAGTGTCTATTTCTTCTGTCTCCTTTTTGTTTTAAAAAGGAGACAAATAAAATAAACAAATAAAATAAATAAATAAAATAAACAAATAAAATATATAAACAAAATAAACAAAATAAACAAGCAAGATAGGCAAATAGAACAAACAAATAAAATTAACAAATCAAGGAGACAAATAAACAAATAAAGCAAAAAAAAAGGAGACAAATAAACAAATAACGGAGACAAACAAAGGAAACAAATAAAGGAGACAAATAAAGGAGACAAATAAAAAATAAAGGAGATATATAAAGGAGACAAATAAGAAATAAAGGAGACAGATAAAGGAGACAAAAAAGGGAGACAAATAAACAGATAATAAAGGAGACAAATGAACAAATAAAGGAGACAAGTAAAGGAGACAGATAAAGGAGACAAATAAAGAAATAAAGGAGACAAATAAAGGAGACAAAAAAGGGAGACAAATAAATAAAGGGGATATTATGCATCCTCATTACGTTAAAAAAATTCATTTAATTATGTCTTTAAAGTTTCAATGCATGCAGCAGCAGCGGCTCCTGCAGCTGCTGCTGCTGCTGCTGCAGCTGCAGCTGCTGCTGTAGCCTCTCCCTCTGCTTTCGCCGCTGCGGTGTCTGCGCAGGTAGGCCTGTAAACCCAGTGTATATACGAAGATAGGAGATAAATAAAATAAATAATATTTTATTTTTATTTTATTGGGGTTTTGCTTCTGCTGCTGCGGCAGCAGCTAGCCACGGCTAGCTGGGCCTGTTAAGAACTTCTCTTTAGGGTTTGGTGGCTGCTGCTGCCTTGGCAGGCCCAGCTAGCCATGGCTAGCTGCGCAGCTAGCCCCAGCTAGCCATAGCTAGCCACAGCTAGCTACACAGCTAGCCATGGCTAGCTGCACAGCTAGCCCCAGCTAGCCATAGCTAGCCACAGCTAGCTACACAGCTAGCCCCAGCTAGCCATAGCTAGCCACAGCTAGCCATAGCTCGCCACAGCTAGCTACACAGCTAGCCCCAGCTAGCCATAGCTAGCCGCAGCTAGCCATAGCTAGCCACAGCTAGCCATACAGCTAGGTCCAGCTAGGTCCAGCTAGCCGCAGCTAGCCACATAGCTAGCGACAACTAGCCATATATCTAGCACCAGCTAGCCACAGCTAGCCGCAGCTAGCCACACAGCTAGCCGTAGCTAGCGACCCAGCTAGCCACAGCTAGCCATGGCTAGCTGCGTCTGTATTTGCAGCAGGCCTTGTGTAGGAGTCTGTATATACACTCCATAGGTAGGCCACCCCCTCTTTATCTGCTGAAGCCAGGCAGCCGCTGCTGCTGCACCAAGCAGCAGCAGCAACAGCAGCACGGTGGGCCCCCGGGGCCCCCGGGGCCCCCGGGGGCCCCAGGGCCCCCAGGGCCCCCAGGGGCCCCAAACCCTTTCCTTCAAACAACTTAAGGGCCCCATTAGACATCCCGCATGCACCCAAAAGGCCATCAGCTCGGACAGCTAGCGAAGTAATATGGGGGGGGCCCCCCATCTCCAGCCCCGCAGCAGCAGCAGCAGCAGATCTGCTGCTGCTGCTGCTGCTGCTGCTGCTGGTGTTGGTGTTGTCGACACAGGGCTGCACGTGCGCCACTGGCACCAGGTAGCTGCCGCCGCTGCTGCCGCTGCTGCTGCTGCTGCTGCTGCTGTTTTCGCTGCTGCTGCGGGTGTCTTTCTCTGCTGCTGCTGCAGCTGCTGCTGCTGCTGCTGCTGCTGCAGCGGGTTTGCGGCTCCTTCTGCGAGCTACACGCTGCAGCGAGAGGGGCCCCTCAATGCAGGCAACCCATACTCTGCTGCCAGCAACAGCAAGGTGGGCTGGGGGGGAAGGTCCAGCAGCAGCAGCAGCAGCAACAGCAGCAGCAGCAAGGGGCAGCAGCAGCAGCGAGAGAGGGGCCCTGCTGCTGCGGCAGTCCCATAGAGCCACAACAGGGAGCTCGTAAGCTGTAAGCAGCAGCGGGAGAAAAGAAATAAACCCTAAACCCTGAAGGGCCCCGCAGCTAGCTAGGTCTTCTGGCAGCAGCAGCTGCTGCTGCTGCAGCTGCTGCTGCTGCTGCTGCTGCTGCTGCTCCTGCTCCTGCTGCTCCTGCTCCTGCTGCTGCCAGAAGACCTCCTGCTGCAGTTGCTGCTGCTGTTGCTGCTGTTGCTGCTGCTGCTGCTGCTGCTGCTGCTGCGGCTGCTGCTGCTGCTGCTGCGGCTGCTGCTGCTGCTGCTGCTGCAGCAGCGAGCGGAAGAGGCCCTCGCTTGCACTGTCTCTTTTCAACTTAAACTCCAAAAAAGGAGACACTTTGTCTCCTTTTGTTTTTAAGGCCCTTAAATCGAATAAACCTACTGTCTCCAAATCTGCAACAGGAGACGCTACACAGTCCAAACCCAAAAAACCACTGCCGCTGCTGCTGCTGCTGCTGCTGCTGCTGCTGCTGCTGCTGCAGCGTTGGGGCGCAGCACAACGGCAAAAGGAGCAGGCGCCTGTCTTGAATGAATTTATAAATTTTTCGGAATGTAAATCAAAGACAGAAAGCAGGGAGTCCCTTTGCTGCAGCAGGATCTTGCTGCTGCTGCTGCTGCTGTTGCTGCTGCTGCTGGCCAGCGGCTCGATGTGCAGCACCGCGCTGCCGCCGCCCCCCCAGATGCCACCACTGCTGCTGCCGCTGCTGCTGCTGCTGCTGCTGCTGCTGAGGGCAGCAGCAGCAGCGCCGAAGGGGGAGTTAACAGCAGGAGGAAGGAGACAGCACTGGCGAGAAGGAGACAAAATGGAGACAGCTCTACGGGCCTTCAAATTAAAAAAGGAGACAAATCCACATTCGTCCCCCAGCAGCAAACTGTCTCCTTCTGCAGCAAACAGCAAGCAGCGGGCCCCAAAGCCCAGGGGGTTCGTCAGCCGCTGCGAGGGGCTTGGCGGCAGCATTCCTGCTGCTGCTGCTGCTGCTGCTGTTGCACCTGCTGCACCTGCGGCTGCTGCTGCTGCTGCTGCTGGAGGGGGGAGGGGGGCTCCTTGCTGCTGCTGCCTCTCTGTCGGATGTGTCTCTTTGGGCTCTTGCGGGGGGTTATATCTCAATACCATGCAGCAGCAGCTCCTGCTGCTGCTGCTGCTGCTGCAGCTGCTGCTGCTGCTGCTGCTGTTGCTGCTGTTGCAGTTGAACTTCGGCTGGTGTTATATTTCAGTCTCCATATCCTCTGTCACCTCCTCCTCTACGATGGCAGCAAAACGGCCCCTATTGGGAGGTGGCAGCGGCAGCAAGGGCCTCTGGTGTGGGTCTGTGTCTGCTGCTGCTGCTGCTGCTGCTGCTGCTGCTGCTGCTGGTGCTGGTGCTGCTTGCGCAGGTGCTGCAGCGGCTGCTGCAGCGCCTGCTGCAGTGAGGAGGGGGCGCCTCCAGGCCTCTAGGGTTTTGGCTGGGAGGTCTCGCGGGTGCTGCAGCAAGACACAGTGCTGCTGCTTGGCTAGCTGCCTAGCTAGCTGCTGCTGATGGTCTGCAGCAAGAGCAGCGTTGGGACACACTAAGACCCGTCTAGCAGCACGTAAGGCCTCGAGCAGCGTTGCTGCCCCCCCGTGAGAAATAATTAAATCAAAAGTGGGCAGCAGCAGCGGGAGGGAGGGTAAGAATCTCACGACGCGAGCAGCAGGGAGACCCTCGAGGTGTACATACACCCCAGCTGCTGCATGCAGCAGCAGCGCTGCAGCAGACACCCCAAATGGCAGCAAAGCCCCACGACCCACCTGCACCGTCAAGGTGACCCTGCCTATACACCGCAGCACCGACAGAAATGCAGCAGAATCTACCGCTGCTATTAGCTCGTCAAACGAGGTGCTGCCTACAGTCACTAGCACCTTAGGCCCCTCTTCCCCCTCCTGCTGCTGCTGCTGCTGTTGCTGCTGGCCTCCTGCTGCTGCTGGTTTGCTGTTGCTGCTGCTGCTGCCCTCAGCAGCAGGGGTCCGAAGTCCCGACGATGCTAAGGGGGCCCCAGCCCCCAATGGCACCCCACCTGGGTGGCCCATACGGCGAGGAGAAATAAGTCAAAGTTTAAAACATCCGAGGCCTTGCTGTTCAGCTGCAGCAGCTGCAGCTGCTGCTGCTGCTGCGGCGGCGGCGGCAGCAGCTGCTGCAGCAGCAGCGGCAGCAGAGGCGGCAGCAACGGCAGCGACGGCAGCAGCAGCAGAGCGGCAGTAAGCCGTTCACAGCCCGGGATCAAGCAGCAAGTGGCTGTTCATAAAAGAATAAAGAAGTAAATTTAAATTAAAATAATGTCTATTATCTATTTCAGCAGACAAAATGCAAAAAAATGGTTTCCGTAGAAAGCAGCACGAGCGCCGCCGCTGCCAGACGCAAGAGAAGCAAAGCTCCCCCCTGAATGCAGAAAAAAGATATCCCTTAGAGGAATATTGAATTAATAGGTTTTAACTGTATATACACCTCAAAAAAGCTCAAAAAAGGACTAAGTTTAGGCCCTTTTTTGCTGCTGCTGCTGCTGCTGCTCCTGCTTCTGCATGCAGGCCGGTCCTAAGCCGACGGGGCTGGGCTGCGGGTGCAGCAGCAGCAGAGCAGCACGGCGCTGCGCCGAAGGATTAAGAAATAAAAGAGTGAAAATAAGTAAATAAATAGGAATAAAAACGGGTTTTCAGACGATACACAGAAGGTTTCACTGCAGCGGCTGCTGCTGCCCCCTGCCTGCTGCTTGCTGCCTCACCCCCTGTCCATACACCCCAAACGCTAGTTAGAGATAATGTTGCTGCTGCTCTGTGGAGTGACCCTGCTGGTCTACATTTAGCTGCAGGGCCCCAGCACATCAAGCCACCCTACAATGGCTGCTCGAGCAGACACAGGGCTGGCCGTGCTTACAGCTGGGTGCATGCATGCGCATGCAGCTGCATGCTAGCTAGCTGAGCTTTGCCTTTACTTCCTTGGGCAGCCCCTGCTGAAGGCCCCTGGCCAGCTGCAGCTCTGCGCGGCGCCTGTTCAGCCCCCTGGTAGCAAGGCGATTACAGTGAAAGAAAGCAAAAGAAAAACGAGCATTCGAGCGGCGTTCTCCCATACGCTTTAGCTGACTTCCCTCACCAGAGCTGAGGATCCCTGCAGCCTACCCCTTTTGACTCCTGGCATAAACTATAAGCGCCACTGCAACAGCTGGTGAATGCCCCTTGGCAACTGGGTTCACGTGCGGGAACCAGGTTTGCCTGCGGTGGTCCTCGAACCCGCGCGAGGGCTGTAGCTCAGTTGTGGACGGGGTCACGTTAATCCGTGCAGATGGCGCTCCGCACCTTTCCAGGGTCTGGAGACCCGCGGTACGTGCCGAACCCGCAGGGGACTGTGATTGGGGTTGCGGGTAGAGCTTCTATCTCCTCCAAGGATTTGTACTCCCGCACGAGGAGTCGCAGCTTGAGGCGGCCTGCACCCAGTAGTGGCTGCGGCTGGTATGAATATGGACTCTACGACGTGGCTCTAGAGCTGACTGAAGTTCCTTTGAGGCCCTTTGAGTTGGAATACAGAGAGCGCACTATCCTGTCACCTGAGGAGCCCCAGCCCGTAGAGCTCCCCAGCAACAGGCAGCCTGCTGTGCTGGTTAAACTTAAACATAAACCTCGCGCTTGTGCTCCACCTCACCCTTCTACTGTGCGCCTCCGCTACGAACCTGAGGCCGCTCCCCTAGTGTTTCCTGGAGAGAGCCAAGAGAAAAATCAGAAGGCCGACAAAATTGAAAAACTACCATCAACCCAACTTGACAAAGATTCAGAGCCTGGCAACGCTTCTAAGGATCGCCATAAGACCGAAAAAGCAGATAAACACGACAAGGGCGAAAAAGGGGAAAAGAAAGCAGAAAAAGGCGAAAAGCACGATAAAACAGACAAGGGCACCAAAGAAAAGGAAAAATCGGAAAAGAAGGACAAAGAGAAGAAAAACAAAAGTCCAACTCAGGAGCAGTCTTCAAAAACCGAAGCCTAAAGTACACATGCCACCCCCGATGGGGCTGTCGTACTGTTTCTCCTTGCGCTGTCTATCTGTGCACCTGCTGCATAGCAACGGCGGAACTACCGCGTTTTCTCACACTATTCTCATGAGGGCTTTAGGCCTTTGGGGGCTTTTGCCGGCTGTGTATTTTGCACGCCCCTGTCTCCCTCTAAAATGTTCGGACCACTGCTTTCTCTTCTTCAGCAAGTACAACCGGCCTTTCCCCTTCCCTGCTGAGCACAGAACCAAACAAATTTACAGCAAGATGAGCCTCCTCTTAACACGTATGCAGCCGTTGTCCATACTGTTCTGGAGCTAAGAAGGGTTTGTCTCTAGAAAGCCTTCTTGGAGTTGTCTCTGCTCCTCCTGATCACTAAATACAGGCTCTCTGAAACACTGGTCCTTGATCTAGCCTCATATTTTCTTACACTAATGTGGTAGGCCGTCGTAAAACACTTGCTTTGCCCTAGTTAGCCTTCTATCCGCAGCTAGAAACGTATTGCAGTGAATTTTCACTGCAGTCACGACAACAATGCGAATCTAGCGGTTTGCCGTGCTCGTTGTGCATGTAAGAAGCGCGTTCACGTGTAAGGATGTGTTGGTTCCCACTTATTGAGTAAGTACTCAATAAGGTCCATAGTGATTAAATACTGAAAAGGATATAGGGGACTGGACCCCAAGTGAGGGTGTCCCGACAGTGCAACACATCCCAGCCCCAGCGTTTCGGCCGCTGTACCGGGATGTGTGCGGACAGCAGAACTTTATTTCTTTGAGAAAAGAACTTGGAACTATCCTGAAGCGTTTGTGCAATCTATTTTACTAAATGTAAATATGTCGTGAAAACCCTCATCTCCAGTATTAATCGGCTGGAGGCAAGAAGGCAAGGGTTGCTCACCATCACCCTTGCAGTGGAGGCCAGGGCTGGTGCCCCAAAGACGATCAGCAATCGTTACGTGCTTTAGAAAGTCTCTGATTAAGAAATAATTAGCTTGAAAAGGTGGCTTTATCTCATATGTTCTAAAGCAAGGCCTGGACTAGAGAGAGACTGAGCGTTCAGTCACCAAGAGCTTTCACTGGCCCGTTGTCTCTGCTTTCGCTTACGTCTTTGCTACCCCATCGTGTGAGGGGGCTTCAGACCTTACCAGTTACTCACTAGTGAATACTGCTTGTGATTGTGCCGTTTTTGGGGGCACAAGCGGCGCAGCGGGAGATACCGTTCCGTACACCCACTGGTCAGAGGGCGGTCTGGTTCCCAAGGGCGCTAAAATCCTTAGGGCCCCAAACTCCCGTTCGCTGGCATGCAAAGGGGACTTTCCCGCATTACCCTTACCTCTCGCGTTGGCCGTGTTTTGACCCCGGCACAGTCTTCGTTCTTTCAGTATATGTATATTATATATATTATATATATTATTACTATTCTTATATATTATTATTATTCTTAGTATATATGTATATATAGAGCATCTTTGTTAACAAGCACTACCTGCTGTTCACGCTGCCACCCTGCTGCAGTATGGGGCTCTTTCCTCGCACCGGCTCCGAAGAAACATGGGGGGCACCAAGTGTAACAATAAAAACCAAGCCTATCCTAGGATAGTGGCTAGCAGCAGCAAAGTCAAAGAGCCTAAAGTAAGGAATTTCCAACAGCAGCGCCCCTTTCTCTGTCTCCCAGGGTCCGGAGTCCAACGGCATATGGGCAGGGGTTGCCCAAGGGGAAACAGCCCCATATGAGTTGCAGTGTACCCCCTCCTTCCTACTAATGATGAGCATTAAGCTCACGAGTAAGCCCAGAGAATGCTCCTCAGTTGCATGCATTGCTGCTGTTAACAAATGCCGAGGGTTGTTGCCTGCGTGGAGCAAACCCTAAACCCTAAACTCTAGACCCTAACGAGCCCAAGTGAACGCAATTTTTTGGCAGCAGTTGCTACTTAGGGGGCCCCCCAACTGGATTTAACACAGCAAGCGGGTTATAAGGGCCCTGTCATCTCTAAACTGTATACTTGTGGAAGTGGAAAGAAAAACAAAGACAAATGATGTAGTAAAACCGGCAATTAGGTTTCATAGTGAATACAGACAAAGAAATCTCGATGGCAGCAATCGGAGGCCCCCTAGCACACACAAACGGAGCTGAGAGTGTGCCGAGTTGTATTTTATTCTTTTTGTGAATAAAATAGGTTAGTTTCAGCATTTAATTAATTTATTGTTGAGTTTTGCACAATTAGCTATGGGGCCCCTGGCCTACCGGGCGCCTCCCGCCGGGGCTGCGGCGGACCACTGGCTCCCGGTGGACCCTTTGCCGAATTTCAGAAAAAATCGAATAGATAGGGATTTCAAGAGAATACTAATAAGAAGAATACTGATAAAAAGAAAGAAAAGTGGCATTTGGGGCCTTATTGGGGGCCCGCGGCTGCCCTGCTGCCCCCCGGCACTGGTAAGTATATTCCCCCTCCTTCGCCTTTCTCATAAGGATGCAGCAAAATAAATACATCTTTCTCTTCATTTTTTCCTTCTAATACACATATAAACGCCGCAGCAGCAAACAGGGGCCCCCGGGGGCCCCCGGCAGCGCCGACTACAGCCGATGCAGCAAACCCCCCTCGCCATGCTGCGCTGCAGCAGGGGCCCCCCAGGCGCTCCCAAGGGCAGAGAGTGTTCCCTGTTTTGGGGCTGCATGCGTTTGCATGTGCGCTGATGTTCTCTGGGGATTCAGCAGCAGCAGCAGCAGCAGCAGCAGCGGCAACAGCAGGCGCCGGGCCCGGGGGGTGGAAGGATGCAGCCGCACATACCCAGGCAGCCGCAGAACCCCTCCTGCCCTGCTGCAGCAGCAGCGGCAGGAGCTGCTACTGCAGCAGGTACTGCAACTGCTGCACTGCAGCAGCAGCCGAAACAAGAGATGCCGCCCCTGCATTCGCAACTGCAGCAGCAGGCGCAGCAACAGCAGCTGGCATCGCAGCCGCAGCCGCAGGAGCAGCTGCTGCTGCAGCAGCAACATCAGCAGCAGGATGCGGGAGAAAACTGCCGGGCAGCTGCTGCTGCAAATGCTGCTTTATCTTTTTTTGATGCTTTTGCCTTTAATGCCCCCAAAACCCCCCCGAGAACAACCCCAAAAAAAGCAGCAGCAAAGGCAAGAAGCAGCGGACCCTCTAGAGGCAGCACCCCTGTGGCTAAGAGAACAAGCTGCAGCCGCAAGAGCAGCAGCAGCAGCAGCAGCAGCAGCAGCAGCAGCAGCAGCAGCAGCAAGCACAGGGCAGGCGACAGCAGCAGCATCCCCCGTGGCAGCAAGGACACCAATACCACCACCACCGCCAGCAGCAGCAGCAGCAGCAGCAGCAGCAGCAGCAAGAGTGGGGCAGCAGCGCTGCAGCAGGAGTCGGAGCGGAGTCCAGGGGTGGGGAGCCCGCTGCTGCTGCTGCAGGAAGCAGAAAGGAGAAGGCAAATGACTACTGCAGAGATTGCTGCTGCATTTAGCTGCCCCCTCTGCAGCAAAGCAGGCATGACCTTCCGTACAGGTCGTTACGGTGGGCAGCAGCAGCAAATGGCTTCAGCGCATGCATCTAATTAATTTAGTAATATCAAATTCATATTGCGCTGCTGCTGCTGCTGCTGCTGCTGCTGTTGCTGCTGGGGCCATAGCTCTTGCTGCTGCCGCTGCGGCGTTCGTAGCAGCAGAGCGCTACGGTTTGTCCTGCTGAAGTTCCTCCTGCTGCTGCTGCTGCTGTTGCTGCTGCTGCTGCTGGCGGTATATGTGGTGTTCCTAACACAGGGCTCCAGCTCGCCGTATTGAAGTTGCTGCTTCTGCTGTTGCTGCTGCTGCTGCTGCTGCTGCTGCTGCTGTGTCAGGCATGTTTCTGGGCTGCTCGCGGTACCCGGAATGTCGGGGTAAGGTGAGCGGCTCGAAGGTGGAGAAGTGGCGCTGCTGCCTCGACAGCAGCAGCAGCAGCAGCAGCAGCAGCAAGGGCATCCGTCTCTTCTGTGAAATTGAGGCCCCCCATACCTTTAGACTGCATGCAGGCGGCTGTACAGACACCGGAATGATGCTAGCAGATGCTATCCCCCGCATCATTAAAGCGGCAGCCAAGGCCTATGCAAGAGAACAGCAGCAGCAGCAGCAGCAGCAGCAGCAGCAGGAAGCTGACAGCTGCAACATTCCTGATTTCCTGCTGCCTGTTTCATGGCTGCCCCGCAGCGACCGCATTAAGGCAGATGAGCTGCTGCTGCAGCAGTTCAGGGATGCTGCTGTTGCGCATGCAGCAGCATCTGCTGCTGCTGCTGCTGCTGCTGCTGGTACGGAGGCTGCTGCTGGGGGTGATGTAGATGCTCAGACTGCTGCTGCTGCAGGCTGCAGCGGCGTACCGGAGCCTGCATCTGCTGCGCCGGTTGCTGCAGCTGCTGCTGCAGCGCGCATGCAGCCGCCGGAGCAACCTGCTGCTGCTGCAGCAGACATGCAGCAGCAGCAGCAGCAGCAAGCTGGGCATCGGGTGCAGCTGCGCTTTAAGGACTGGACCCAAGGGCTTATGGAGGCCCCTGCTGATGGGCTTAACTACAACGATGGCTGTGTCTTCTTATTAGCAGCCTATCCTTTCATCTTGCATGCTGCTGCTGCTGCTGCTTGCAGCTGGGCAGCAGTAACCCCTATCCCCTCTCTTACCCTCCGCTTCTTCAAGGAGGTGTGGGGCCCGGGGAGGTTCCTCGTCACTTCAAAGGAAGTAAGGCTGCCTGCTGCTGCTGCTGCTGCTGCTGCTGCTGCTGCTGCTGTTGCTGCGTTTCCTGCTGCCGCAGCGCTGGCTGCTGCTGCAGCTGCAGCAGGGGACACAGCAGTTGCCGCTGTTCTTGCTGCGGCTTTGCCGCAACCAGCCCCTGTAGCTGTGGTTTCTGCTGCACAACGCACCAACGCCTGCCGCTGCTGCTGCTGCAGCAAGCCGTGGCGCTGCTCTTGCTGCTGCAGCAAGCCGTGGCGCTGCTGCTGCTCCTGCAGCAAGCCGTGGCGCTTACGCTGTTGCAGCAGCAAGCCGCGGCGCTGCTGTTGCCGCTGCAGCAAGCCGTGGCGCTGCTACTGCTTCTGCTGCTGCTGCAGCGGGTGCGTGTCTGTTCCTGCTGCGTGTGTGTGCAGCGGGCGCTGCTCGTTGCGTGGTGGCTGCTGCCAGCTCGGCTGCAGCAGCAGCTGCTGAGCTTCCAGTGGGAGGGCCTCGCTTATGCGCTGCAGCGGGGGGGCCGAGCGATAATTGGGGACGAAATGGGGCTTGGCAAGACAGTGCAGGCAATTGCATGCATTGCGGTGTATAGGCAGTTCCCCTGCCTCATAGTCGTGAGTCGCCTAAGGGCCCTTACCCCTTCTCCTTTCCCAAATTTTGCAAGGGCCCCTCTGGCTTAAACTTCCTCTCCTCCTGCTCCTGCTCCTGCTCCTGCTGCTGCTGGTGCTGCTGCTGCTGCTGCTGCTGCTGCTGCTGCTGCTGCTGTTTGTTTAGGTGCCTGCGTCCATGCGGCTGGCCTGGGCCGAGGCCCTGGAGCAGTGGCTGCCGGAATGGAGCGGGCCCCCATTTTTACGGGTTTTGTTTGCGAGTGGGGATAGGCCTGCTGCTGGGGAGCAGCATTTTATTTGTTTGTCTTCTTTCGAGATGGCAGCAAGGCTTTATGACTTTCTCAAAGAAGCCCAATATAAACTCGTTGTTATCGACGAGGCCCACAAGCTCAGGGGCCCCGCCATACCGAGGCCGGCGCCCTACACGGCCTCAGAAGCAGCAGCAGCAGAAGCAGCAGCAGCAGCAGCAGCAGCAGCAGCAGCAGCAGCAGCACAAGCAGTGGAGACGGCTGCAGCAGGAGGCAACACGCAACCAGCAGATCCAGCAGCAGGGGACCCTGCTGCCCCTGCTGCTGCCCCGTCTGCTGCTGCTGCCTGCGGGGACTGCGCATTCTCTCCAGTGCGGCAGCCCTCGCAGCAGCAGCAGCAGCAACAGCAGCAGCAGCAGGAGCAGCAGCAGCAGCAGCAGCAGCGGGGGGGTAAGAAGCGGAAGAACTGGAGGCCCCCTGGCTGTGGCCAAGAAGTAAACAAGAAGGTCCTAGACCTCGTGAGGAGCAGCACGCATGCGCTGCTGCTGTCAGGGACCCCTTCTGTAAAACTTCCCGCTGATTTGTTTCCTTTAGTTGATGCCTTGCTGCCGCCGCTAGAGCCAGCAGCAGCAGCAGAACGGAGGCAGCAGCAGCTGCAGCAGTGGCGCGAACTCGAACGCGCCGCTGCTGCTGCTGCTGCGGCGGCGAACCCTCCTGCTGCTGGAACTGCTGCTGCTGCTGCTGGAACTGCTGCTGCTGCTGCTGGGGAGGAGGAGGGGACGAGGGCATATGCAGCTGAGACAGAGGGCTGCTTAGACTCCCCCTGTACCATTCGGTCTCCCTATATGGAAGCAACAGCTGCATGGCGAAGGGCCGCAGCAGCAGCAGCAGCAGCAACTGCTGCTGCTGCTGCTGCAGCAGCAAACAGCCCAGCAGGGGCTCCACCTGAGGCCTTTGGACAGCCTATGGATCCTACTGTCTCCTCCCCACCCCACACCCGCAGGGAGGAGACACTTGTCTCCTTCGTTGAAAGGGGACAGGCTAGGAGGCGGGTTGGGAACATCCTCAGAGAGGAGCAGCTGCAGTTTGCCGGTGAGGCCGAGACAACCTCCCTTCTGTTGCTGCTGCCCTTGCTGCTGCTGTTGCTGCTGCTGCTGCTGCTGCTGCTGCTGCTGTCCGTGCTGCCAACGAGGATTTTTTTGAGTTTTTGGCCTTTTTTTGCAAATTTGTTGCGTTTTTCCCCCTTTTTGCAATTTTCCCCCTCTTTCTTCTCCACTGCCCCTCCATTTCTCTCGACCTCCTGCATGCACATGCATGCATGCACTAGGCTGTAATGCTGCTTTCTATTTGCTGCGCCTCAGAGGAATACTGCTGCTCCCGAAAGGCCTTTGGCTCGTGGAGACGGTTCGGGGCCTCCCTTAGAAGTTGGGAGCTGCACCTGCTGCTTACTCGTGCTGTCTTGGTAAGAAGAAGGAAAACCCTTCGGGACCCTGCCCAAGGGGGGCCCCAGGGGGCCCCCCCTCAAGGGGGCCCCCCCCAGGGGGCCCCCCCTCAGGGGCCCCCCCAGGGAGCTACGTCTCCTCGCGAAGGTCTGGGGGCCCGCTGCAGCCTGCAGCAGCAGAAGCAGCAGCAGCAGCAGCAGCAGCAGGGTTCTCCTTTGAGGGGGCCCCCAAGCCCCTCGAAGGAAAGGGAGACAGACGCTGCAGCAGGTGCTGCAGCAGAGCCCGAGGACCCCTTCGGACCTGTCTCCTTGTCTCCTCGGGAGGGGCCCCCACCCTCAATGCAGCAAACAGAAGAAATTATAGAGGGGCTGCCTTGGGCCTCACAAGCCCCAGGGGAGTGCGAGGCCCTCGTGCTGCCGCCGTGCACGAGGATCGTGCAGCTGCTGCTGCTGCACTGCAGCAGCAAGCTGGTAACAGCCATGGGGGAGGGCTTGCTGCTGCGGAAGCACGCCTATGGCTCCCTGCTGCAGCAAACAGAAAGGGGTGGTGCTGCTGCTGCTTCTTCTGACAGCAGCAGCGGCGACAGCGACTTCGGTATCCGCAGTAGGTCTCTTAGCCCTTCCTTGCTAGTTCCTGCTGCTGCTGCTGCTGCTGCTGCTGCCTTCCTTTGCACATTTTGCCTATTGGAGGCCCCCTCTTCTTGCATTTGGCTCCCTAGCCTGATGGGTTTCTGTGGCTCGGTTCTGAGTCTTAGGAGTTCAAGTGTATATATATATTATATATGTATATTTGTATATATATGTATATATGTGTATATATATATACTTTAAAGTTCAAACCAGTGAAACCAGTGGGCATAGAGCTTCCTTGTGTAGTACTTGATTCTTAAGGCTATTTGCATTACACCTCGCTGCTGCCTGCATGTGATCCAGTGCTTAATGCTTATGCCAATTTGCATGCATGCATGCATGCATGCATGCATGCATGGGGCTCGATCTTAAGCTGTTTATACACCCCACTGCTGCCTGCGTCTGAGGCCGTGCTTAATCCTTAGGCCGATTTGCATGCATGCATGCATGCATGCATGCATGCATGCATTTATGGGGCTTAAGGGGAAGGTCCCGAGATA
>HG712494.1:0-16790 GCA_000499725.1 Eimeria brunetti | reverse complement strand
GCCCCCGGGGGCCCCCCGCCTCGCCGGCGTGGCGGCGCTGCTGCGGCAGCAGCCGCCCGCAACCCCCCTGGAGCGGGCGGGGCTGTGCAAAGTTGCTGCTGCTGCTGAGTGGTTGCACGAAAAGTTTTTTAGAGACAGTGCTGTCTCTTGTTGGTCTGAAGAAGAAAATGAAGGTTTGGCTTTAGTCTCTACGCCCTAAACCCAGTCCTATATAAACAAATAAGTAAATAAATAAATAAATAAATAAATATATGTATATATATATACTAGCCCTATCAGGTGGCACGCATTGCAGTCACACAGAGGGACCCTAAGCTCGTTCTAGTAATACTCTAACCCTAACCCTAAGCCGTAAACCCTAAACCCTAAACCCTAAACTAAACAACTGGTTCCTTAGGGGAGTCTACTGGAAGATGGTTCCTTATCTAGATCCCCATGCTAGTAGAGGGCGCCGAAGCTGAGGCGGGGAGGAGAGGGAAGAAAGCGAGCTGCGGTGCACCAGCGGCAGGGCAGCTGGAGGGTTTAGGGTTTAGGGTTTAGGGTTTAGGGTTTACAGCAGGCTGCTACTAATTCAAGCTTTGGGATTCAGCGTTGTCTCTACAGAGCCCCCCCCTCAGAGGGAGGAAAGCCACCTGCGGTGCACCAGCGGCAGGGCAGCTGGAGGGTTTAGGGTTTAGGGTTTAGGGTTTACAGCTTTATGATTCAGCGCTGTCTCTACAGAGGGGCCCCCCAAGGTTGTAGTCTTCGCCCACCACCGGCGAGTTCTCGACGCCTTAGAGGCCCGGCTGCGGGAGCTGCGGCTGGGGTGTATGAACACCTCAGCACAGGGGGCCCCCCAGTACCCTGGGGGCCCCCAGTACCGTGGGGGCCCCGGGGGCCCCGGGGGGCCTTGGGGCCCTGGGGCCCCTGGGGGCCCTGGGGGCCCCCGCCGGCTGCAAGGGTTTGTGCGGATTGACGGGTCTGTCCCTGAAGAGGAAAGGAGGAAACGCCGCTGCCTTTTCCTTAGCGACCCTGCATGCACCTTAGCCCTCATATCTATTACTGCTTCTTCTCACGGGGTGGGCCTCGGGAGGGGGGGGGGAGGGGAGGGTTATTACTAGCCTGCTTGAGGGGGCCCCTGCTTTCTTGCCTTTGGATTGGTTCTCTTAGGGGGCCCTAGCTTAGTGTTCAGCCGTTTCTTTTTCGGTGGTTTGCTGCAGATGGTTCCGCTGCTGCTGCTGCTGCTGCTGCTGCTGCTGCTGCTGCTGCTGCTGCTACTGCTGGTGGTCCCGCGCCAAGGCCCCTCGAGGACCACCCTGCTGCTGTAGATGGAGTGTCTGGGTGTGCTGCAGTTGGATTTCTCTGGGGCCTCTGTCTGTGTCTTTCTCGAGCTGCTGCCGCAGCAGCACGAGCTGCTGCAGGCAGAGGCGCGGCTGCACCGCCGGGGCCAGCGGCGGGTGGTGACCACCTATTTCCTGTTGAGCCGCTGCAGCCCCTCAGCAGCAGTCCCCTTAAGTGTCTCCTCGCAGCAGCCTGCCTCTGCCCCTGTCTCCGCCTCTGTCTCCTGCTCTGTCTCCAGTGGTCTCCTCAGCGAGGCCACAGAGGCTGAGGGGGGGCGGGAGGAAAGCGACAGCAGCAACACATCTGCAGAGGAGGAGGAGGGGCCTTCGTGCCCCTGGGCCCCCAGCAGCAGCTGCAGCAGCAGCTGCAGCAGCAGCAGCCGGCAGGGCCCCGCTGTCTCCGACTGCCTCCTCAAAATGGAGACAGAAAGCAGCAGAAAGGCAGTTCGGAGAGAACTGAAAAAGTGCTGCATGCAGCTGCTGCAGGAAGCTGAGGCCCTAGAAGCTGCTGCTTGGCGCCGAATCCTTAACCAGGCTGCTCTGGTGCAGCAGACCATAGATGGGCCACTGGCCCCTCCGTCTCAGATGGGGGCCCCCCAGCAGCTGCAGCAGGAAGCACAGCTGCAGCAGCAGGGTCTGGCTCCTGCATGCAAATCCAGCCAAGAACAAGCGGACGACTCGCTTGCGGCCGGCGGCAGCCAGCAGCTGCAGCAGCCGCAGCAGCAGCTGCTGCAGCAGCAGCAGCACGGGCACCTAGACGGCGCCTGCAGCGGTGAAATCGATGCCTGCTGCTGCAGCAGCGTGCAAGGGGCTTCACCAGACACAGACACACAAACAGCAGCAGCAGCAGGGGGTAGAGGCCACCCTGAAGGCTGCTCTATGCAGACCCCTCAGGGGCATCCTGCTGCAGAGGGGGGCCCCCTCTTGGGGCCCCTAGTAGAGGGGGCCCCTTCGAATCTGGTGCCCTCTTCAAGCTTTCGATTTCGGATTTCAAGGTACACCCAGCGCCTGCATGCGTTTTCAGGGGTTGGGGCTGTCCCCTTGGGTGTCTCCTTCTCTCCCGCTGAGTTGGAGACAGCGACGCCGCAGGGCCTTATCGAGCAGCAGCAGCAGCAGCAGCAGCAGCAGCAGCAAGACGGCAGGCAGCAGCAGCTGCCGCTGCAGCTGCAGAGGAGACAAATGCTGGCCTCTGTTCTGAAGGCAGCGAAGACTTACTGGGCCCTCTTTTGCGCCCTTTCCTCTTTTGAGCAGCGGCGGGTGAGGGAGACAGCGGGGACTGTGGGGGAGCTTGAGGTGTACGTACAGCGGCGCCACCGGGCGCAGCAGCAGCAGCAGCAGCAGCAGCAGAACAGCGATAACATCATTTATTCTTTCTCAGGCCCAGAAGTATCAGAGGCAAGAAGCCCCAGCAGCAGCCCTAAGCAAGAACCAGAGGAGACACCTGTCTCCACAGCGCTGATGCCGCGGCACACAACGGACCCGCTTCTGCTGCTGCAGTCAGCAGCAGCAACCCAGCAGCAGGAGCAGCAGCGGCAGCAGCAGAGGCTGTTATCGGTGCTTCACTCAAGAGAAGGACATATAGAAGGTGTATCTCTTGGCAAGGGCAGGGGGAGCAGCAGCAATTTGAAAGGAGACAGCAAAGAGGCATCGGAGACAGATGCAGAACCCCTCAGCGCCAGTGTCTCCTCCCGCTACTTCGCACCTCAACCTCCACCGTCCCCACCGCAGCCCTGTCTCCAACCAGGGTCCCCAGCTGCAGCAGCAAACTGGACCCCCGCAGGAGACACTGCGTCTCCTGCTGCAGAAGGAGACAGCTGCCCCCGTGCTGCAGAAGGAGACAGCTGCCCCCGTGTGGTGCTGATCCCTGTTATTCTCAAAACGCCAAAGGCAGCGGGGGCTGCCCTCAGAGCAGGTGCTGTCTCTAGACATGTTCAGCCTTTCTCCTTGGAGCTGCAGAAGGTACTATGTGTCTCCTGCTTACAGCCCATCTCAAGTGTCAGTACAACCCGCACCTTCCTGCGAGTGGACGACGATCCCAGCAGCAGCAGCAGCAGCAGCAGCAGTAGCTTAAGCTTGTCCCAACTCCAACCGTGGGGCATCCAGGGCCAGCTAGCTACCGTAAAGGGGACGCATGCAGATGAAGGAGACACCAGGGGGGAGGATCCAGCTGTCCCTGCTAGCATGCACCCAACAGGGCCGAGGAGAGAGAAGCAAATTTTGTGTGCAGCAGCATCTGAGCTAAGGCTAAAGTCTTTTGTCGCGACATCCCCGCAGAGTTTTGCAAATGACCCCAAGCACCAGTGGTTCATCCGCTGCTGTGAACAGGACCTCACCTGCAGCGGCCTCTGCTCCGATGCATACACTGCAAGGCGGCAGAGGCAGGCCCTGCGGAGGCAGGTGGGGTGTAGCCCATGATGCTTTGCAGTCGCCTGGTTGTTGCTGCTGTGTTGCTGCTGCTGCAGTTAATTTTGCAGTGGTCCGGACACCAGTGGCCTGCTTGCTGGCTGCTGCTCAGTTGGGCAGCGCATGCAGCTTGCATGCGGTCTCGCAGGTGGAGCGGCATGATCGAGGTGTCTGCAGCAACTGCAAATTGGACTGTGGGGAGCTGCTAATCACCTTAAAAATGTTGCATGCAGCAGGGGAGCCCCAGTGGCGGCTAGAAGAAGAAGTGGAACGTCTTGCCCCCAGCGTGAGCCTAGGGTTTGTTTGTTGTATGGTGTATGCTTCATTCTTTCAATTTGTTGTATGGTCTAAGGTCTATGCTGAGTCCCATTTCTGGGTCTTCTTTCTGCGAATTGCAAATTCCTACGTTTGCTATTAAACGGCATGCACCAGCATTTCTGTCTCACAGACTAGAGGCAGGGTTTGGAGCCGTATGCCTGTGAGCCTCTGTACTTCTTTCGTTCCCAACGCGAAGCAGGGGTGCCGGTTTGAACAGCTGAATTACGCATGCATGTTATTGCGCTTCGTCGGTTGCATTTTTTTCTTTTTTTTGCTGTTTTCAGTTTCGCGCCTGGCCTTCCCTCACCCGGAAGCTTGCGCGCCACCTCACCGCCAGCTGCGCCTGGGAAGCGGACCACCGACAGCCGGTGAAGGAAGGGGGGGGTCTGGCGACGGTGGACGCTGTGCAGACTCTGTGCAAGTGAGGGAAGGGCTCAGGCTCAGGTGTCTGTCCTCTCAGCAGCCTGCTGCTAGCTGTCAGCCCTAAACCGTACTTTCTTGCACATCATAGCGGTGTCTAGTCCACGCTAGTGCTCAGTTTCCTCGCATACGGATGAGTTGTATACCGGGGTCGGAATTTCTTATTTTCTTATGTAGCCACAACCAGAAGTGAACCGTTCAAACGCCAGGTACCAGATGTTTTTAGATGTGGGGAGTTTATGAGTTCGTCCATTCCCTTCTGTGCTGAAGGCAACCTCCTCGACATCACGCCTGTGTCTGTCTGTTCTGCCGTCGGACCCCTATCCTTTACGCCTGCAGAGCTTGTCATATGGAGAAGAGTATTGAAGAGCGAAGGCGACGGCGGAAACACCGCCTTATTAGCGCGAAACCTGATATCGGCACTAACTCCTAAAAGGCACTAAGCCACCACGGGCTTGAGCCCCAACAGCACGCAGCGAACCTTATATCCTCGTTTTTTCTTGTTCACTTTTGCATATTTGCGGGAAAGTTTCCAGCAACTTTGGCTGTCCAGTGAAACAAGGACCCAGACTTCCAGCTGTTACGAGTTTTCTGTTTCAAGCATGAAACGCAAACTGGATAGACATGCATGGTTCAGTTGTTAACTGCTTGCCTTGCCTTGCCCTAAACCCTAAACCCTAAATTATATATTTTGGGGTTATATTCCACAACAGAGACGCATCAGGGAAGCCCCTCTGGACGCGCTGCATAGAAGGGCTAGTTTCAGACAGCGGCAAGCAACGAATGACTAAGAATGCAGTGGGTGGATGTAACGGTGAAGGAGACGGCGCACTAACGGTGAGCACGGTAGTGAATTAGACGTGTCTCTAGGCAATTCTGACGAAGTTTATTCTGCTGTAACTGTACAGCCTTGACCCAATGCATGCCAGGTTGTCAAGAAGATTCTGCAACTCTGAGTTCAGCAGCAGCTGCCTAGTGCAGTGAGAGTGAAGCTCAGACCATTGATAAGAAACACCAGGGCTAGGATGGGGTTCTATAGACTCCTGGGGAGTACACAAACTGACATAGAGCCATCAGACGAGGGCATGTGATTCTAGACACCGTCAATTAGCTAAGAAGGACCATCTGTTGACCATGGGCATAAACGGGGTGCAGCTTTCTGTCAGCTCAACAGTGCCAAGCTCTCGAGCTTAGAGATAGGGTTCAGGAGAGCACTGATGCAAGCCAATAGGGATTAAGTGTTCTTGTGTGTTCCTTAGTCCCATTATACGTGTCGATCTACACAGGACTCCACGCTCCCCGCTATCGCAGTTTATGTTTCAACCTGATTTAATGTTGCCTATGCCCTTGGGGAGCAAACGGTTCGTTAAATGCTGACAGATGAGCAACAGCAGGCAGCAGCCCGCGCTGGCGCTGGCGCAGCTGGGGTGCGTCACTACTGCATCGAGCAGCAGGAACCCCGAACCCTTTGAGGGCAAGGGGCAGTCCAACAACAAGATGTGATCAAAAATGGTGTTTGATGCAGATTATCAACAAGGGAATTAGTCTTTTGATCCATTAGTCCTGATCTTCTGGCGCGTTTCACATCAGCTCCAGTAGGCTTCTTGAGTCAACGTCGCCGTGGGCGCTGCGTGTTTCAGTGAGTTTCCTCCGCTCCTGCCCTTTATCCATCGTGATATAGACAAAAATGCCGCTGAAAAAATTCGGAGAGAAGCTTAAAAGCTCTTTGCATCACCTGTCGCCGAAGAGCAAGAAGCACGATGAGCAAGCAGATGGTGACCTCTCTCCGTGCAGCTTGCCAACCGTCGCAACATCCCAGCAGCAGCAGCCTGTTCAACAATCTGCCCCCAGTTGCCAGAAAAACTGCAATTCTACTTCCGCCTGTGCTGATGGAACGAATAAATTGGCAGATAAACCCGCACAGGGGAACGTCGAGCAGCGGCAGGCGCAGGATATCCCGGACTCCATGCGCATTCAAACCCCAGTTCCATCACCAACAGCTATTGAACCGGCTTCTTTGCCTCCCGACAATGGAAAGGTCAACTGTGGCTCATGTGCGTGCGGAAACACTACCCCAAGATGGAATGCAAACGAGGACATCTTCCCAACTATGTACTACCTCGTAAAGGCCCAGAAAAAAACGCCCATCAATCAGAGCATTCTGCTTGTAAACCCTTCAAAAAGTGACAAGGTTAGCTTACGACGACGCATTTACGATAGCCTTAGTGAAATTCGAACTGTACATTTCCTTCCGTGGCGCACTCCCTCAACTGCTCTAAGTAGCAACCGTACAATAAGCAGCGAAGTCAACACTCGCATTCAGACTGGAGTGACGCATGCGCCTGTTCAAAGTACTATTCAAATGAGGCGTGCTGACCACCTTTGAAACTTCTCAGACATTCAGTCTCCGCATCGCTGGAGGCAGCAACGCCTCCCTTGAAAAGGAAGCGGCTAACATTCCAGGTGACTATGTTGAGCGGGTGACTGTCTCAATTACCCCAGTGAGTTACACCTGCGGGCTTATCTTCCATTTAGATGCCTACTCTCCCGACTACTGGGACTGTCTGGACTGTAGCCACAAGTTATAGGATCTATACAGTAATAGTAAATCCTTATATACAGGAGTTGCTATAAAAAGGCTCCGTTATAACGAGCTGGCTGTCATCCACATTTTATCCGGTCGTTCAGGAGAAGGAGACGGAGGATGTCTACATCGACATGCTCCAAGGCAAGTACTTGTACGACAAGATTCGAGTACAAACTCAACTACTGTAAACTTGCCTCCCCCCACCAACAACCGCCCCCGCCACGTACACTGCTAGCGCACATAGCTTGTACGCTCCTAAGTAGCTATACAACATACGGCATCACGCCCTTCGGCGTGTTCCTGCTGCCCTAAGCGGACGGCATTCTAGACCCAACTTCGAAAAATATTTGTTTTGTTCGAAAGAAAAGCATTCATTATAGATTGGCTGCACAGTTCTCATTGTTGTGCGTCGTTGGACAGACCTGTTCAGTCACAGAATGGCCTCGTAAAGTTCACTATAAACATCACACACATAACAATGAACACAGCTAATACATACATCACCGATTCACGTCCCTCCGGTATCCTATGGCTCGCACCGCGCCTCGGCAACGTACTAAGAGTACTTGAACTCAGGGAGACAAAGTTGGCAGGAATGATAATCCCCTAGGGAGTTAAAACGAAGAGCTATGCACGAACGCAACACAACGAGATGGCCACAGTGGCACGCATTACTGCGCAAACTAAATAGTCTATCCCATATGCACATGTCATCAGTCTGCAACTGCACCTGCAGCCTGCTAGAAATAAGCTACCCATAAATCCCCAATATGAAACGCCACACTACCTCCAACTCTGCCGGTCCCTGTAAACGCTTGCAGGTCGGCTACAACTCACTGACCTGCCAGCCCCAGGTCCAACAATGCGAATCATGAACAAGCAGTAAAGCAGAATAACCACCGAATTCACAGTGACCAGCCTACTTCCACTGCCACCGAGTACTCACAACCAACCCAAAACACAAGTGGATAGCGGCCCAAGCTGCTCACTAGAGAGGATGCGATGCAGGTAGCCCTGGCCAAGTACAGTCTAGCCAAGTGTGATTCCCTTCATATAACTAAACAGGAGCTTATCCTCCATTCGTGGACTAGGTGATCCATCAGACACTGCAGACTGTCTCCTTGCAGCCCTGTGATGCCTGTCGCTACCAACCAGCCACTACCAAAACAGATAGCAACGCAAATCAGAACTGTATGGGTCACCCCAATTCCACCCCTCAGAAGCCAGCAGCTCCTCTACAGTCACTGTCACACTTCCACATATAGACAGCTCATTACACTCCAAACACCGGCGAGGATGCATTGACGTCATCCGCTGTTCGACAGTTAATCCCCCCGGCAGCTCGCCGCCTGCCCAGGGGAACCGTCGCAGCTACCACCGCGTTGTCAGGGTGTAGTGGGTACAGAACCAACACGTCACAGTTCGACAATGAAACAATAGAGACTGCCGAAAACAACAAAAACGGAGGAAACCCCCGCATAAGTAGGCCTCTGTGAATAGGAAGGGGTGAGCGAAGCAAAGGCCTCGCATCTAGAATTCGCGAGGCTAAGATTATGAACAGATGAACACCGGCCATTTGCCCCGTAGAAGTGCCGAATGGTTGTCGCTCCTGTCATGCCGCTGCTGAGCCCAGTAATGCCTACCACAGACCGTAAAATATTGGGCGGGGAACTGCCCAAATAGCAGCCAGCCGCTGCTCCGCTTGCGACGACCGCGGACCACCGAAACGCTTCTCCCCTCTCCCCTCTATTCCCGGAGTACGGTCCCATTGCCCTCCTCCTAGGGCCGTTCGGTTAGCCGCACAGGAGGCCACGCCTGCATCCCCAGTGGATTCCCATTTGGCCGTCATTACTATCGCCTCCACTTCGGCGACACAACTCGGCAAAAAACACCCGGAGGTGTCGTAAGAAGGCCACTGTTGACTCCAGCTAGCCCAAAGAAAAAAATACCCGACTGCGACAATCGCCGTCTGAGCAGCGCTGGCGCCCGCATGAACAGGCGCTCGGCTTTGGAAATACAGGGTCCACTGGGGGCGGGTGAGGACGCGGTGAGGCGAGAGTTTCCAGAGGGTTCGAGGTTTTCCGTGGCGGGGAGGCGGTACAATTGAAATCTCCAGTAGGCGTCCGACTTGTGGGTGTTATACCCCAACAGAAGCAACCAGGCAACGACACCCAGGCTCCTTGTTTCTACTAGTGCAGCAGTGCCATATCCTGCAAGCCATAGTGGCATGCCAGGAGGGCCACACAGGGGAAGCAGCTTTGCATCTCACGCCATCCGTCCAGTACAGATGGGGCGGCAGCGTGTGGATTCGGCGGGCGAAGAAGACAAAAAGACAGACGGGGGGAGGGACTGGAAAGGGGGACAGACAGCTTGAGAAATCAGAAACACCGGAAGAACCGCTCCTACCCCAGAGAGCTCACAGTGAGCATTTCCCGTCACCTTGCCGGCAGCATTATAACAGGACGCGCAGGTATGAAAGGAGGAGACGGGAGAGCCAACAGAGAAAGGGGGAGATGGGAGGCGCACAAGGGCGCGGCATGGCCTCCCTGAGCCCAATTGTCTTACACAGCGTGTTGAGCTTCAGGGACTAAACAACGAGCGCAAATACATCCGCCACAGTGAATAAATCCTATGCCCTTTTGACTGACTATACCCAACTGCATCATATCAGAGAGAAGCCTTGGACGGCTGCTGCTCCCCTGGCAGCATGCACGCCCCAGCCCACCTACACACACCTTGACAACGGGGAAGCAAATCATGGGCTGAGACGAACAGTACCGAGCAGGCAAGTCGTCTGGCAATCACAGCGCTGTGGGGGTTGTGTCCAGAAGCGTCATTACGCCGCGCCGCAACTCGACACAATATAAGGCAAGATGAGAAACAGTGAGAGAAACAGTGAGATCCATGACGAGGAGAATGCTACGAGCAACACGCTCCTCCTGTCTGCCTTGCTGGCTTCGATCCAGATAACCAACCACCATCCACAACAGAAGGGGAATCGAACAACCGAAAGCAACAGTGTGTTCACCACTGCACCATGATGAGGTATCCTCGTCACCGACAAAGATACAGGCATCATGGAACCTCAGCAGTCAACACGTCTCTCAAGCCGCTCATGGGGCTGGCTACCTGAAGCTCTTCGTCGCTTGCTGCTGTCGTCATCTTATCTTCCGTCTCCATCCCAAACCCGCCGCACATCGACAGACTGTCTCTGCTGTTGCAGCGAGATGTGGGAACGAAACTATTGCTAGGCGACATAGCAGCCTCGACCATAAAATCCCCGCCTTGGAGCAGCAACAGCTGCTGTTGCTGCCGCAAAAGCAGCAGCTGCTGCTGTTGTTGTTGTTCCATCAGCAACTGCTGCTGATGGTGATACTCTCGCAGCAGCAGCAGCTGCTGCGCGCGTATCAACTGGCGGTGGTGCTGCTGCTGCAATTCCATGAGCCGTTCTTGACTACATAACAGACTATGCTGCTTTGGGGTTTCCTGCTGCTGCTGGATTTCGCCCTCAAGCATTAGGCCTGTCTGCAGGGTCTGGCGCTGCTGTTGCTCGTAAGCATCTACGTATTGCAAGCCGCAGCTTTGCCACTGTTGCTCAAGATGAGTTCTCATCATGGCCTCCTCCTGTGGAAGCACTTCGGTACTTTGCAAGCATTCTATGTTTCTGTTGTGCTGCTGCTGCTGAGGGGGAGCCGTTGCCCCCGCAGCAACAATAGCGGCGCCAGAAACTCGGTTTGCAATAGAACCGCACGAAGAGCCTGATGGCAAATATGGCGGCCCTGCTTCAGGAGTCGTCGACACCGTAGAAGCAGTTGACGCCACTACTAAGTTCCCAGAACAATGTTGTTGCTGTTGGTGCTGCTGCTGTACTAACGCATGCGGCTGCACTTGCTGCACAGCAGCAGTTGTTACGTCGACGGACGACCGCTGGCCCATCGGAACACACTCTTGGCTGGAATATTCTACACCATTGGACACTGCATCCGGCGCACCCATATGTTGCTGTGGCTGCTGCTGCTGTTGCTGCTGCGTCTCTGCAGGAAGTGCGTTGGAGACGGGCCGCTTCGGGCAGGCGAGGAGGACTGTGCTGCGGTATACCGCATACTCCTCTTTTGTGACTGTCAGGTCAAACTTGACCAGTTTAAGGAATGCCAACTCCAAACGGTTCAACTCGGTCAGGCCTACGCCCCCTACCCTCGCATAGTATCTATTGCTGTACCTGCAGGTAAGCGCATGCAGCAGAAACCCCACGCCTTGCGTATCCCCACTCGACGGGACAAGCTCGCCGCGCACTAGTTTAGCTGCTGCTGCTGTTCCTACTGCAGTGGCTGCCTCACCGCACGTCCTCTACGAACTTGACTCCGATTACGCTGGCAGCGAGCACCAGTCTGTGAATGTTTAGAGCGTTGATTTTGATTTGGTTCGCGCGTATGACCCGGTCGAGGTAAATGAGGGCGAAGACGAACACCTCCTCCGAACAACGAAAGTGTCGATACAGCCGTGGGATGTAGGCAGCAATCGAAGTGGCCGGCGGACACACGGACTGAAGCGTACGCCACCGCATACGAGCAGAAAAAGAGCGCAACCGAATACAATTCCAGTCACGTCACACTCACGGGCGCGCGCACGCACACTTCCACACACGCAAACACACAGCAGCAGCAGCAACAGAGCAGCACCGCAGCAGCACCACCACATGGCAGCACCGCAGCAGCAAAGCCGCTCACGTCAAATCGAGTAGCCACGCTCGGCCGTCGGCACGACTCGTCTCCGCAAGTCGCGAGGTGCTCCATTAGCAGCGACATCTTCTCAACAAAAAGCGGCCCTGCAGGAAGCACGCCTTCCTCTCCCCCGCAGGTAGAGTAGCCCCTCTGCTGCTGCGGGGCCTGCTGACGATGCTCCTGCTGCTGCTTACACGCGTCTTGCCTCTGCTCCTGCTGAAGCTCCTGCTCTCGCACTGCAGCTTGTTGTCGAAAAACTTGCTGCTGCTGCAGCAGAAGCTGACGCTGCTGTTGCATCATCTGCTGCTGCTGTAGTTCCTGCTGCATCAGCTGCTGCTCCTCCGTACAGCCGCACTTGATCGCTCCGTTGTGATGTGCTATAGGCACAACCGAAGCCTCCATCCTTGCCGAAAGGATGCGCACGGTGTCGTCGTCAGTTCAGAGAGACTATCAGCAGTAGGGCTGCGGAGTGCCCCAATAGCCGCATGGGAGCAGCTGCCGCACCCAGCGCCAGACAGCCCGCAACCCCTGTGAATTCCTTCGCGACGCCGCACCGAACAAGTGGACCTGCTAACACTGACCGGTAAAAACGGCCTCAAGATACAGCAGCTCCCAGTGCAAGAAGGGAGAGTGCATGGTCGCCGCAGCCCGTTGGAATTGCGAAGGCGCAGATATCTTTTGCCCGCGCATTAGCTGGTCTCCTACGACATAGCAGCTGCTAAATACTGTCCATTCATGTGCTGGCGATGCTCATGCGAATCTAGCCACCTACAGGCATACCGGCGTCCCTATGCCATGCAACTGCACTTCTGCAGCTGTGGAGATATTCAGCCTTAAAGAAGGGTAATAACAACGCATTTGAATGCCATAAAGCACCTCGCAAAGTGCTGCGCAATAAAGGCGGGAAGCCAAATGCGGTCCTGGGCCACTGCTACAGAGGTTGCTGTTCTGTTGCTCCCACAGAACGGCAAGGGAGAGAAGGACCTAGAAAAGACCCGCCTGGGTCTATAGCATGGGTACAACGGAAAGTGAAGCGCAAAAGCAATAACCCTATGATACGAAGAGAGCTAAACAATTGCCACCCGCAGACATGCGAAGGGGAGAGGGGGAGGCGATCAAGGGCCCGCGGCAGATACTAGAATATGAGTGGAATGGAGCCATACAACCTAACAGGCCCACAGGTTCCAATACGTAGCTGTCAAAAGGGAAAATCTAGTTAAATCAAGGTGTTGGATGCCCGTTGCGGTAGCTGCTGCAGAAGGCACGCCAAAGCAGCACTGTGCGCCATCGAGTGTGCGGCGGCGCTGTTCTGGGGGCAAGGACTGGGGGAGGGGAGTGGGGGATTGCAACGAAAGCAAACCAACTCTATCTCTGGAAAATATCGTTTTAACTTTACAATTGAGCCAGCACCAACGTGAATCTAATCACTGAAGTCTGGGAAGTCGCTCTCCAATGGTGGGCATCGTAAATACCGGCTTCAACGCCAGGAGACGCGGTGCTGGGGGCTGAAGTTTACTGCCATGTATGTACGTTGATGACACGAGGTCAGCAACCCTTGCTACTTTTCCTATTTGAATATGGAAGTATAAAGCTGCATTTGGCATTAATGTAAAATGAAGAACACGGTTGTTTTCCTCCAACTTTTCTGCTCTACTAGCAGCACTCGTTGAGTAGAAAGTGTGCATGATCTGTCTGAAGTTGCAGCACGTACTTCTACTTGCGTGCAGGTTGGTTACTGAGACCCGACCACGTGTTTAACAGTTATCTGCAGTGTAAGCGTATGCATTGTAACTATAAGTAACTCCCGCAGTCGTGGTGGGCCGTCGTTGTAATGAGTGTAGCGACGTGTAAGCGACATTGTGTAACGAGTGTAGCCTGCTGTGCGGGAAGCTGGTGCCTTTGCCTCTATTTGCCCGTCGCCAAACTATGGACTCCCAGGTACGTGCTTATCAATAGTCGGCAGTGTTAATGCGTTTAGGGAGGACTGGTTCGTTGTGATTACATATTAGTTTGCCGTGTGCCACTAGTTGTATGGAGGTGCGTTACAGCCCAGCTCAGGCTGTAACGCACCTGCATACAACTAGTGGCACAAGGCATGGCATGACAAACTGGCTGGGGCCGATGCAGTGAGACGCCCAGCTCAGGCCGTCTCACTGCATGGGCCCCAACCAGTTAGACCGGCAAGACTAGGGGGCCTGGGGTTGGATATGCAGGGTAGTTGCTTTCTGCACACATCTCTTGTGAATTCTCATCTTTGACTCTAATCCAGGTAACGACGGCCGCTGAATAATATCGAGGACCTTCGTTACACTTTGTAGCACTGCATCGCTTACCGGAGCAGGTTCGACCAACGAACCTTGCCGCAACAACGGGGCAATGTAGTGAACACTCACTACAATCACGGTAAACAGTGCTAACCTCACAGTTTGCCGTGCTTATTGTGTTCATAAGAGTTGTGTTAACTTCTAAGGGCATGTGGGTTAACACTTACTAAGTAAGTTTTCAGTAAGTACTAGAAGTACCCTCAGTGAGAGTATCCTTGCAAGTGTAACAAGAAGTGGTGACAATATGCTCGACTGTCCCCTTCCCAGCCCCAGCACGTGGGGCCGCCTTGCCAGGGCGTGTGGGGATGGCAGAACATATTTCCTTTTTCTTATTAACCAATAATAGAAGCATTTTGAAGTTTTGGAGTAACTTATTTTACTAAACAACGATGTAGCGGTATCATCGTCCGGCACAGTAATACTCAGCCTAACGCAAACAGATAAGGAAAGAACGTCAGGGCGTTGCAGTGGGGACCACTGTAGGATGCCCACAGACAGATACATACCTCTACTGGCTATTGACCTATGCTAGAGCGAAATGTAAGTTATTTAAGTATGAAGTTTATCACCATATGCTACAAAGCGGGGCCAGGACTAAAGACGGTTTGAGCGTTCTATCATTACCAATCCCCATGGCCTGCAGTCCCTCTACTTGTCCTAGCTCTTGATACCCCATCGTGTGAGGGGAATCGGGACCTCATCTTTAAAATCACTAAGTGACTTCTGACTGTGTTTGTGTTATCGTTGGGGGCACAGGCCGCAGGGCAAGGCTGGTCTTTGTTGCTCACTGGTGAGACTGAGGTCTATTCCTGCCCGCCCTGAGATCTCCAGAGCCCCAAATTCTCCTTTGTTGGCAAGCAAGGAGATGCTTCTCACAATTTTGGTGGACGCTGAGGGTATCTAACCTGCTAGGAAGACGCGATTGCATACAACCGTGAAGGCATGGCGCTTGCGGTGTATTCGGAGTCCGACGTTGGACGTGGCTAGATACTGAGATGTGGAACCTTCCCGGAGATCAACTGTGATTCGAAGGTGACGGAAACAAGAGGAGTACGCTGTATGAAGGCTGAAGCGGGGAGGAAGTGTCTGACGGGCCTAATCAGATGTAACCTATGAATGATATGAATGAATGAATGGAGAGAGCTGAGACTCTATAAGGCGTATGATGGCCTACATGCTGACGAAAGGCGGGTACTTGTAGTTGCTGGGCTTGTGATAAATACGGGGACTAGAAATAAAGAGAGAACAGCTACAGCAATTCCTTGTGTATCGAGCTGAGTGCTAATACCTAGGGCTATTGTGAACAGGGACGGAACCAGTCGACTTACGTGCCGGTCAGACCTCAAAAAAAAAAAATAATAATAATAATAAGAGCTAACTGATGGGCGATACAACAGACCCATCTTCCCTCACACCGCCTACAGGAAGGGGCTTGCCCAGAACACCGGTCAACACAACGGCAATGGTCCCTATGCCAATGCCGTGCCCGGAAAACTCTGGCCCCCCAGCCAATCACCGGCCGAGGCAGGCATCTAGTAGGGTGGGAGGTCCATTCTTAGGGACAATACAGAAGAAACCCCGGAGGAGCGGCTACTCCGCATGCAGGAGCACTTCCAGAAAGTCGTGGAACTCACGCTGCATAGGCTGGCCAGCACCTTCGACCGATCCCTTTCGTCGAGTGACCGACGTGGAGGGACGTTTCGGGCTCCACCGGACTTTAACGGCGAGCGCTCAAAGGAGTGGCTCATGCAGATTAATCATTACTATAATGCTCTACAAATGAATGATGAGGCTCGACTTGCAGACGTGGCTTCATTTTTGACAGGAACAGCGTTGTCATACTGCTGCACGACGAAGAGACGAGCACCAGAGTTGATGCCGACAACTTNTTGACAGGAACAGCGTTGTCATACTGCTGCACGACGAAGAGACGAGCACCAGAGTTGATGCCGACAACTTGGGAACAATTCCAAGATTTTATCGTGCAGGGGTTTGGAAGGACACCTTTAGTCACGACTATCCGCAGACTAAGGGAGATCGAATATAAAGAAAGCTATGAAGAAGTTGTGGAGAAGTTCTCCAGTATCCTAGCGGAAGGGGAAGAACCATCAGAAGAGATCCTTAAGNGGAACCATCAGAAGAGATCCTTAAGGACTTGTTCCTTTCAAGGTTCCCCTATGACATGGTGAAGAGAGTGCTGAAACACGACTTTACATCATGGGTTGAGGTACGGAAACAGATGCTCGCCGAGAGAGCCCACGTTGCTAACAGGGCAGCGACGTGGTATGAGTGCACCACAGAGAGGTTTCGAAGGGAAGTGGAAAGGCGAGACGACCTTATCAGGCAAGGTTGGGTTCTGAACAGCAAACAAGACAAGAGACAGGGTCAGGATAAGGGATGGACGCATGAGCAGGTGGTGCAGCGCACAAGCGAAACGGGCAGAGTTGGAGGGAAGGGATGGACAAACCAACGAGACCCTAAGCAGGCTTCTGAACTAGGAAAAAGGGCACCCAGTTGCAATGCTTTACCTGTAACGGTCGGGGCCATCGAGCACGGGACTGCCCAAACGATAAACTGGAGACCCGGAAGGATGGCAGTCGCTGCAAAAGATGTGGGGGAGTTGCGCATTGGGTGTAGTGAACACTCACTACAATCACGGCAAACAATGCTAACCTCAGTTTGCCGTGCTCATTGTGTT
>HG712478.1:22374-38664 GCA_000499725.1 Eimeria brunetti | reverse complement strand
GTGTATGTGTGGGCGGGTGTGTGCTTGACATATTTGCATGCAGGGGCTCGATACGCTTGCCGCTCCACCAGTGCACGGCTCCACTGCAGGAGAGCGGGATGCAGTAGCTCGTGCGCCAGCATTTGACACGGATGCATAACGTGAACCCCTACAAGCATGGAGTGTTGGATGCCATGAACCTAAACAAGCGTAGAGTATTTGGGGCCACAAAAGCACCAGCCAGCTCCCCAAGTGTATGCCAAATCGGGCCGTGGGCGGAGCCACTCCCTTGTGCAACAATGGATCCCTGGTAGGGTCTGAAATTCACACAGCGGTTCCTGCACGCTCTGCATTGACCCACTAAAGCCAACAAACACCGGCAGCAGCTCTCGCTATTGGAGTTGCTACTAGCACATTTGCTAAGTAGGGCTTTTGCACAGCGAGGCATTGGGCAATCCTAGAAGGCGAAAAGCAGACACGAGGCTGCCCTGTTCCTGTCCCGGCAAAGGCCGCTGAAGTGTTGCTTTTGCGTGTTCTGGGGGCTCAACTTGCGTGCGGTTTATTACACAAATGAGTTCATGTGCTTTCTGTTTGGTCCGGAAAACGCCTTGGCCTAAGGCGCCGCCAAAGAATGGCAATGGAACGGAAGACCAAATGAAATACAGAGCAATGCATGATATGTGCTTAAATCAATGCTATCTCCATAAAATAGTGAAACCCTGGCGGCGCCGCAAAACGCACCGCACCTTTAAATTCACACACTTTGGCTGCAACTGCCGCCTTAGCAGTTGCTGCTGCGCCGGCGCTTTCACGCTAGCGGATGCAAATTTCTTCGCTGCATGCAGCATGCAACACATTTGCATTCCTTTGAAGGAGGGTGGATTTCATTGTAGTCCCCGTGGGGGAGCTGAACGCAGATGTATGACTGTAAATATATGCACGCGCTACGTGCTCGCACGATTTTTTAGGCATTCTCGGTCTCCACCTTTATGGACACTCTATAAGGCCAAGTTCGTGCTTGAGTGCCTTCGGAGCAAAAGTAATCCCTTGTGTACCTTGTCAGTTCCACAAGAAGTGCAATGTGAGGCTGACCACGCATGTGACTGAGACAGCCTGTGGATCTTCTACAACCGTAAGAAAAATGATCTTTGGGCATCCCTGATCACAATATCACACCCCTGACTGCACATCTTTGCGCTCATGAGGTGCGGGGTCTGAAGCCCCATAAAACAATGAACAAATGATACTCATTGGAGGCCTCTTGCGCCGTCCCCGGGTCAAAGGCGGCTTACGAGGCATGCAAATAGCGGTAGTAGGAGACAAGACAGCAAAAAAAAACAGGTCGGACAGGCTCGCTCGCTTTCCGCCTGCTGTAATATTTGTCTTTTCCTCACCCTGCCGAGGCAAATCTCCGATCCCGGCCCTGTGGAAAACACACAGCTGAGCTGAGGATGCCTACAAAAGAGAAACCTCTTAGCTGCATATATTCGTCCCCCAATGCGCTTCCTTGTCCATTTGTCTGTGCCCCTCTCCGTCGGCTGTAAGAGCTGGTGCTTCAGACCCAAAGAGAGAAATAAAAGGGGGCGGAATGCAGCTCCTGTAACAGCCACCTTCGGAAACCACTGCCGTGTGTTATGCTTAAAACGGGGGGTTCAGGTTTGTTCCGTCTTGTCCCTGGGCAATCGAGACAAGCCCCAGTGAAGCTTCTTTCATGGCTCCTGCTGCAGCTGCCAGGTCCTGCAGTGTCACCCGAAGCCGTGCATCTTTCTTGGTAGCGTATACTTGCTCTAACAGAGATTGGAATTTCTTCGTTTGCTGGGAAGACAGGCTAAGGCGCCAGTAGTCCGACATTTCGCTCACATCTGCTTCTATTCCTACGGCTGCTGCTGCTTTCCGTGCCCACTCGGCGCTCATGCGCATATCCTGATCGAAACATTCTAGGAGTTTCATCTGCAGCCGCAGCACCTCTGCTTCCTTGCTGTAGGCTTCTGCTTGCGAAGCAGCGATTCTTGCTGCTTTCACCAGCTCCGCCATGCTGGCGGGTGTGTTCATGGCTCCCTTTGCAATCTTCTGTGCTGCACTGGTAGCCTGTCGCACAACCTCCTCTGTACTCCGTGCCAATTTCTGCATCTCTGTTCTCACTGCTTCTTTTGCAGAAGGGCTTATTGTCCTTAGACCATCTCCACCGCGCATCGATGGCTGCAACTTCATCTCCTTTTGGATGTTTGCCACTCTCTTGAGGGCCACCGCGGCCGCCTGTTTAGCCCTTGAAGCCACCGTTTGCATGAGGAGCTGCACTTCGTGATCGTCCTCCTCTGCCTCTTCTATGCGAGGGAAGCTATCCGTGTAGGCTGATGTGCCTACGAGCAAGTTTTTCAGCTCGTCTGCCAACGCTTCCGCTTGCTGCCTCGCACCCTGTACGGAGGTCAGGTCTCTTTCCTTCTTCATTTTATCGATCTCCTTCTGGTGTTTCTGCAGCAATCGCTCCGCCTCTTCAAGTTGCTGTTCCACCCTGCTGACAGCCGCTGCATTGTCCTGTGTGGACTGCGACATCTCCCGCCACTTCTCTAAGCTGCACAGGACCCGCTGTTCATCTATAGTATCTCGCAGCCTGCGCTGCATGGCCGTTTGCTCCCTCAGATAGTGCAACATCACCACTTCATCTACAATCTTTTTCACGCTGTCGAAAGACTTTGCTTCTTCTTCTGCTGCGTTGTGCGCCTCCTTAATGAACTCCAGACCCGCTGCCACAGTGGCCACCACGTGCCAGTCACTGACTCCCTCGATCCCCCGTATCCGCTCAAGCCTTTTCCTAACCGTATCTACGATATGAATAAACGTCTTGAAAGACCTGTTGGCGTCCTGAAAGTAAAAGTCCAGCACGCCGGTGACAGTTGTAGAAACGCAACTTCCCAGGGTCTGCTGTTCCTCCTTTGAGAGGATAGCGGGAGAGAGGGTGCTTCTCGTCTTCTGTGCTAGAGTCACCCCCTGTTCTCGAGCTTCTTCATACACCCGAGACAGCGCAAAGAGGCCACCCGTTACGGCATCCTCCAGTAGAGTGTCAGGTGGCCGCTTAAAATCATTAAAACCCGCCAAAAGCTTCTGCTGAACCTGCGTACCCGCCTTTACTTCTTCTCCGAATTCCTGCAGGGAACGGAACGCCTCGCCCGTATTCACCAGCTTCGCCAGGTGGGCAGCCAGAGGCTTGAGCCTCTGTAAGTCTTCCAACTCTCTCAGCACAACCGCGCATCTATCCATAACTTCTTGCGATCCTCGCCGTTCGTGTAGCAGATCCTGCCCTTCATCTTCCTGCTGCTGCGCTGTACTGCGCTTCGGATCGTCGGGGTTTAGCTGCTGGTCGAAACGTCGGGAATGAGCACCTTCTTTCTTTCCCCACGCTGAGGATCCTATGAACAGGATTGTGGGCAGCCCTACCACGAACAGCAATAACAACGCATATGCACTGAGAGGCAACCGTAAGCCCTGTCGCCCAGCCTGGCCGCCCTTCGGGCCAGACTTTGCGGGGCTCTTGCCGGCGTTACCTCCTTCATTTTCCACTGAAGCGCCTGTGTATTGAACTTCAGATTGCTCGTCTGAAGTATGAAAGGCACTGTCAGCATCCAAAGACCGAATGCCTGTCAACGCCGACTGAGTCAGAGTAGTACCGCCACCGTTGTCTACCTGGCCCCCCAAAAAACCGTCAGCAGGCCACTGGTCCTCAGTAACAGTGCTCCACCCCATAGATACCGTCTCCACGCCTACAGGGGGGAGTCCAGCCTGGGCCGCCCCCGCAACATTTCCCGCACGTAAAATCAATAGGCCCAGAAAGACGGCGAGCGTTGCGGGCGAGGCAAGTGAGGGCCTTGCAATCCTCAGTGACTTCCAGCGCCTAGTTGACAGCATCTGGGAGATCACTGTATGGCCGAAAAATACGAAAGAATGCGGGGAAAAGGAGGGGATCTTTTCCTTTGACTCAAAGACGCCTGTGTCACAGCCAGTGGAAGATGTGTCGCCACCCTTCGCCTGCAGCATTCCATTCAATATTCCATTCAACCGTGAGACCCGCCGCCCCTCCAAATAAAAAAAAAAAACGGGTAAAAGTCCGCGTCAAGAAAGAAAATGCAGGCCACTCCCGCTATTCCTGCTAGACTAGGGAGGAGGGCACGATCAGAGGAGCACGCGGGCTACAGAGGCAACGTTGGCGCCACTGCAACCTATTGAATGAAATGTTTGCTCCAATATTAAATAAGAAAAAGCGTGTGTATGCATTAGCGATTAAAACTTTTCCAACGCCTGCGTTGTGGCGGGAGCGAAGAGGAGTTCCCAGACACCTGGCAGTCGCCCCATGAGGTGCCCTAGGGGCAAAGCAGCGGGCACTGCAGGCTTCCAGTGCGTCTTCGCCTGCGACGCTAGCGTAACCGAACATATATTTAAGCAACACTTCCTTTTTTCTTCAAGGAACTAGTGAATTCTGAAAGGCAAAACTTTATGTGTCCCGGAGAATCACCGCGTCTGAAGGGTTCGGTTTGATGTCCTGTTGAATGAACAGGAAGGTTCTCAAGCTGGCAATGTATTTCCAGTTCCGCGAAGGCTGGTGACTTAAAGCCAAGTTATTGTTTAACTACTTTATATATTGTTGTTGAATAAAACGAAAGAGAGCTTGGGTATGCCTGCTGTTGGCGTTGCCGCGTAGAACGAGTTACAGCAACATTTGTTGCAACTCGCTTGTCGCATGCTCTCTCTGATTTCGGTACATGCACTTTTGCTTACCTGCGAGCTGGCTATTGAAGGTGAAGCGAGTGTTGCACAATTGTGTACAGTATTAATGTAGGTAACGAAGGGGACTTGGTCTTGCTTGAACGGGGGGGCCGGCTTTCAGAGGTGGTTGTACGAAGGATGCTGCAACTCATGGCAAGCAGTCGCCTCTCCTTCCTATTATCGTGGCGATCCACACGGATCGATACGGGAGGATAAGTTAGCTGCTTGGTGTGAACTTTTATCCTCAGTCCGTTGCAACTCACGACGACCCTCTGCAAAGGCGGAGGACCCTCCCTACAGTTGATAGTAGAGCATGGTTTTTCGTGTCCATTTGGGCAGATGAGCCCAACACAAAAGCTCGGTGGCTAGGAATATGGTAAAATCTTAAGATAGTATCCTATAAATAGGCCTCATTCCGCTTGTCGCATTGGAGATCCATCAGGCTCTACCTTACCGTGGGGAAGGCTGGCAAAAAAAAAACAACGATAGGTGTCTTTGCATGCCGCCCGGCGGGAAACGTCTTTGCACCAAAACTAATCCACGAAGGATGCCTTAAGTTCTTTCGACCGTAATTGGTGCCTGAATGCGGGCGCAGCGGAGGAAACCCCTGTGTGGTTGGGCTTCCTTCTTGCATCTGAAGAGACATATTTGTTTGAAGGGCATACAAAAAAACAGCAGCTGCATCTAAGAAAGTGTGCCTATTCCCCCAACACATTCGGAATATGGAAGGTTTCCGGCATGCGGTACGGTAGTAAGTTTATTCTTACCTAGGCTATGGAAGAGGCTGTAGCAGAGTTATGAAAGCATAGGCAACGGAAGTTACGTAGAGGGTGCTGCATCGAGAAACACAGTTTTTAGTGAGCAAAAGTTCAGTGGCAAAGTTGGCGGCTATATTAGTGGTGTTGCTCGGCATGAGAGAAACACAGTTCGCAACTAGCTGGGCTGCGGAAAAGAAGGTATTGGTAAAAGAGTCGAGGGTGGCGGGCAGATGAAGTGCTTGGGCAACGAAGAAATAATAGCTCCACATCCACAGCCGCAGCTGAGCGGGAAAAGCACGGGTTTGGGAATGACCCGGAGATAGACCCTATGGATATTGGAGCTGTGATTACCCGTAACTTAGCTAAGAAACCATAACAGACAACAGAAAGGGGATCCAGAAACCAATAAGGTCTGGGGGAATCCCAAGTCGGGCATCCGCTTCTTTTGCAATACACAGTATCACATCATTCGAGATTGCTTGGGTATGAAACAGGCAAATACACTATAGAAGCCACGTTGCTCAGCGACCCCAATAGGCTGAACAAAACGACCACGGAAGTCCCCTGGCTTGCCTCCAACGTCCCGGCCACTAATAAACACGGAGGTGTCTGCCCAACTGGTATATCACCCTCGGGTCAACTCTGTGCTCATCAAAGTTTGCACAGATGGTCAAGAGCTGCTAGCGCTGATTGGCCCAGCGTGCATTGTGGATGTAGTATTCCTGTTACGGTGAGGAGGCGTAATAAATCTGCCTACTAATTGGCGGAGTTTCTGTTACTCAGTTCCGCCTATGGTACAAAGGAGCCGATCCATAAAGCTGTGACAGTAAAATGGGTTCAATTTATAAATGGTTCATACAGTAATGATTCTCCACTTAATGTACAAATATCGTGGGAGCACAAAGAAATGCGCTTTCGTATAGCGTCCTTGCACATAGACCGCGAAGGTGTCGCCAGGGGGGCGCATGCGTGTCCCTCCACTGAGTCACCAGCTGCATGACTATGATGTTATGGAGAATTGGTCAAACACTGAGGTCCATTAGCACGGTAATATGACCCGTTCATATTTAACATGGCATTTCTCGACCATCGGTTTGCCGATTGTTGTCTGCTGCGTGCTACCCACGAGGCGGGCGTGTCTGATCATATCAAATTTTGTGACCGTGCCTATTGCAAAAGAAGCAGATGCGGCGATCGATCCGTCCTAGATGCTCTCTGAGTAACAAAATGGCTGGCTGATCTCTTCCACCGCCTCTAATCCCAACGACCGAATCTGGCATTCACCGCCCCAATATCCATAGTCCCTAAACCTGGACCGTGTCCAAGCCCGCTTTCTTCAAAAGCATGTAGCCAACCACCACTGAGGCATCTCATAAGAAAGAGGATACCAATGAAATGTGTAGGCCTTTCCGTACGTTTTGAATACAGGGGTACAAGTCGTGCAAACAAAAGAACCCCTCCACTGCCTTTACAAAGAGACGCGTCGTGTGTATACGGTCGGCAAAGGCGGAGGCATCATTCCTGAATTGTTACCCACGGGAGAACGTTTTCCAGTGAAGGAGATACAGAAACCAAGCTTGTTTCTGCTTGTCAAGGCTCCGCACCAGAAGCCAGACTGTGACTAGTTGCCACTGGGCAACAGGAGCAACGGTGGCCGTTTTGTTTATTTGGGGGAGCGCTGCCAAGACTGCACAAGTATTCTCTATATGCGTAGTTCGTTAGAACAACTTTGTCAATAATCCCTGCTGTGCACCAGGCCACGCTGCTATATGGATGAGGTTTGTTTACCGCACCTGCCCCGGTGAACCATGCGATGCTACCGAAGCTGAAGTGGATCCTTAATATTATTCACGGACAGTCGTGAGGTGCAGTAGAGCCTAAATACCGGTTTAAGAGCCAGACAAATGTTCCTAAACAGAAACTGTCCCCCAATTTAGCCACAGGCCTGTTGGGAAAACCATCGTACGGGCCTGGAACCGGTGATATATGCGGGTGCCAGAGATTGGTTGCAAACGCGCGCTGGCGCAACTAGTGGGGCAAGATAGACTAATGTGCAATCCTAACCAAGTCCCCTCTACTGCATGCAATAGTAATGTGCACTATTGATACACAAATGCCTGTCACTCCATAGTCAATATACGGAAAAAGGAGAGATAATTGTTTCACACTCCCCATAAACCAACGGCGGAGCAATTCGTGCTGCAAGGCAACCCCACTAGCAAGCATACACATGCCCCTTTTGGATGCGTGCACTAAAATTACAGTCACTTACTAAATACCTAATTGGCCCTCAGTAGCCAGCCCGCGCGCTAGGAGAAATTCAGCTACCAACATCGGACTGACCATGTTACGAGCTGCCTGAACGGTGTCTGCACGTTACCACGCCTGCCGATGCATCATGCTATCAAAACAAAGAGGCCTGACACTGACTATCCTCATTTAAATTCAATTATTTAGCTCGTTTGTGCCCTTCGGCTCCGGAGGGCATTGCTTTCGCGGGTAATGGTGGTAGCGGCCAACCTCACCCGACGGTGGCCGCTGCTGCAGCAGCTGCTGCAGCCCGTAAAGACCTCTTATACTGCATTTAAGAAGCGTTTCGTTTTCCAACATAAAGCGAATCAGGCCATTTAGATATTTTATTCCCGTTAGTTGACGTTTTTGAGGTTTATTCGAGCGCCACGTTGTCGCTCGTTGTTGCATGCAACTGGTTGATGCGTAGCGCCGGGCCAACCCAGTAGAAGAGCGCCACTCCCAAGGTTCTGGGCGTCTTTACCTCCTTGTCACTTCACTTATTTCATTTTCAATTCTTCTGACTTTTGCATTTTTCCCGGCATTCACTGAGCACCAGCGGACACCATGGCCCGTACAAAGCAAACAGCTCGCAAGTCTACGGGGGGAAAGGCACCTCGGAAGCAACTTGCGACAAAAGCAGCAAGAAAGTCTGCACCTGTTGCTGGGGGGGTTAAGAAGCCCCACAGGTATCGCCCTGGCACCGTAGCGCTGCGTGAAATCCGTAAATTCCAGAAAAATACGGACTTGCTGATTCGAAAGTTGCCATTTCAGCGGCTGGTTCGTGAAATCGCTCAAGACTTCAAGACGGATCTTAGGTTTCAAAGCCAGGCCATCCTTGCCCTTCAGGAGGCAGCAGAAGCTTACCTAGTTGGCCTTTTCGAAGACACCAACTTGTGCGCCATCCATGCTAAGAGAGTTACCATCATGCCTAAGGACATACAACTCGCCAGGAGAATCCGGGGCGAAAGGTCGTAAACAATGCAACCGTAAACCCTAAACCCTTGAGGGATGTGGTTCAATGATGTGCACCTTAGTGCCTTACTGCTTTCCACTAGAAGCCTAGAGCTGGCTGTAAGCTGGCTGGCTTCGCTCAGTGGTGAGGGAAGGGATGCTGTCGTTTCCTGGTTGTTTCCGATTGGGTACTTCATGTGACATTTCACATCATTCACCATAAGACAAACAATAAGCGTAAACGCGCTCACCAGAGGTTTTAGAATCGCCGGGTGAGGGCTGCACTGCAGCAAGAAACTGCAGCAGGGGGCCCCCGCCTGTGCCTTCGTCTAGTTGAATTCTTTGCGGGATAAGAGCAAGCCCTAGCCTTTAGCTTCTATGAAGGTTTTGCTCCACTGACACCGACCATACTTTGCACTTTCAGCTGCAGCTGCATAGCTGACAATGCCATCGTTATTTACAGTCAAGCTCGAATTCATTAACTCCTCTATAGGCGGTTCCTTTGTTCCTTTCCGCTATTTCCTCCTTCTTAAGTTATGCGAAGTGACCCCTTGCGTCGTCGAAGGAATTTCGGTTTCGTTGCTCTTTACAGTGACATTGCCTCAGCTACTTAGTTATTGAACTACTTAGCACTTGGGCCTTTCAAGCTTGTGCGAATTACAGCGAAATGCTACCACAGAACAGAAACTGGCAGCCAGAGGGTTGTCGTGCTCGTTTATTGCATCTAGCATATACATACCATTGTACATATATAACCTGGAGATGCACTATACTACTATTATACTTTGCATGTAGTACATGCATACATCTAGAACCTCTACAGCAGTATATAGATCGTGAGTAGTTCGGCAAATTTAGCTGCGCAGTGCTTTCCTAGCTAATTCGCCTCTTTGCACGCGTTGCAAAATCAGAATCAAGATACCACAAAAGAAGCAATTTGTTGCGCTTCTCAAATTCCCGAAAATCACAGTACATAGTACATCGTACAAACATAGTACATGGGCGTAGCGACTGCCCCTATGGGGCCGAAGCCAGCGAAAGCCATTATTCGTCTTTACATTTTTCATGGCTCACAAAATCCTCTAGTGCAATTTAGCACAAGAAAGCAGGAGGGAGCTTTGCCCCTGCGCTTCCTGGAGATACGTTCATTCAATCCAACTAGCCTTAACAGCTAGCGACCTACTGTGAACGACCACCCAGGCTCTACGTAGCACCCTGCGTGTGCAAAGAAAAATATATGAAAAATACTGATCCCATTCATTTTCCCGCCTCGCCTTCTCACGGGCAGGCATGATGGACGTGCGCTCTGCTTCGTGCGATAACACCTCAGCGCGTCTCTATAAAGAAGCAGAGAAAACAAAATCCTATCGATCGGCCCACGGCATACATACTTGTACAATATACATAATATACATCGAAAATATATATATGCTTCGCAATGCCGCCCACAGACGACGCAGCCGCCCGTTGAAAGCGTTACCAATGAAGTACGAAGCAAGGAAACACTTAGACAAAAACTGCAATGCGCACTAACTGCCTTAGCTCAATCCCCACATGCAGGCGAGGGCGAATAAAAGCGCATTACAGAGTAGCTATTCCCTATGAGAACCAAATTCCCTCTTTAGATCCGATCAAATACAGCTGTCAGATCAACACCACCCATCGACTTCCGATGATGTTCATGTTCGGCAGTCATTCAAATGACTCTGTCGATAAAAACCCCGAGACAGGGTTTCCCTGTCCACCACAATATACATCCCGCTGTTGTCAAGCACCGTCCAACGCTTCACGTTGTTCTGAAACCTCTTCCGCAAAGTATCCCTAAACCCACATCCATACATAGTACAATTATATATATATTATATAGTATGTATATTATATACACGTGCAGAAGCCCTTAAACACTTCAGAACATCGGATATCGAGAGCTGCTGGCCTGGCAGGTGTTCAGCTGAAGAGGGTTTTTGTAGGGGTTTCAGAACACGCACGCATGCATATACATACTATAGGTGTATGTATGTATGCGCCTATGTTCATGTATGTGCGCATAGAGTCTAGCATTAATACATAAAACGTGATATAAATTATATACTTCATAAAATGAGCAGAACAGCATATGCACATACCTGATAAAGGGCATCCTGGCCTGTTTGTCTTCTGTTGTACTCGCCTCAATCCCCTCCAACTCGCACAGCAGCGGTTCCACGAGAATCTGCAAGAAAGCCACTTGGTTCTGCGCGAGGCTGCCGTGGGAGTCCCGATTGCAGACAGAAGAAATGGGGAGTTTCAGCCGCCTCTCTGCATCCCCCTAAGGAAATACAAGTACAAAGAAAATCTATCAGCGCGTCTGACCATCACTGTTCTTTGTCAGCGAGATCGGAAGGCGCAAGCAACTATAAGTTAATCCAAGAAACAACACCGAAGCTCACCTAATAAACCAAACAAATGAATGTGCTAGACTACAAGGTGCTAGGGGTTAAACTCAGTACAACTGAAGCTAATGCGAGTTATTATTATTTACAATAGCAACAGCTTATATACAAGAAGACAAAGCGAACAAACAAACTGCTTCCATCCGTTGGCAGATAAGCTAATTGAAGTATCTGGTATTTTTCAATGCGTCTTTCTCCGTCTTTAAGTATAAAGGAAATAACAAAATTAAAATTATTAAATAATATTAATTGCTCCTGCCAGTTGCGTCTGTGGCTCGTCCCACCTGAAGGTAAAACTCTTCAGAAATTTTGCAAGTCCATACTAAGTGATCCTTCCAGCACAAGAAAGCGTGAGAAAGATCGGCCATCTTCAGCAGCATTTTCCGCACGTGCAGAGCATCTTCTTCTCGGCAAAACAAATTGAAGTCAGGGCAGTTTCTTCGCGTCTGAAATTCCATTCAAAACAAACAGAATAACCCCCTAAGCCATTAACCTCCTTCAGGCAATACACTGAATATGCAGCAAACTAACGACAAGAGCTAACAGAGGGGGTCGCCTTTAACGAGGCTGTTCCCTCGCGAGAAAGTTCATATTATGAAGTTTCAACACATAACACACATGGGAGAAGATCATATAATATGTTGCAAATGCATAATATGTTTGCAAAAGCGGAGAATATGCATTTCAGAGCAATAACAATGAACTTGGTTTTTATTTTCCGGGGAAAAGTGCAGATAATATGTTGCAAATACATAATATGCATGCAGAAGAGCAGAATATGCACTTCAAAGCAACAATAATGAACCTGGTTTCTATTTTCTTATTTTCCTTACTCGACATCGAGAAACCAAATCCACGTGGTCCTTCATGTCGGTGGCGAGAATTAGTGCAATAATTTGCTGCCGCAGCGTCTGGTAAGACTGCAGCACAGAAGTGAACAGCCAAAGAAGATAAAATCCCATATTATAGTGTATATATAGAGTATAGATATAGTACATATTACAGTAACAATAAATAGACAAACAGAAACATATCGCCCATCTATATGCCTGTATCCACCCGTATTGCATGTATATACTATGTTGTATGCAATACGTATACTATATATATATATTTCTCGACTTGTAAGGTAACAGAAGGGCCCTAGTATATTGCAGCCAGAAGAGCAACAACAATTGCAAAGAAAGTGCAGGGAAGAACCTGAGCGTCTTGTGTGCAAAAGATGTTAGCCGACGGACTGCAAGGCGCAAAAAAAGGCAAAGAGGGAAAAAAGGAAAATATGCATGCGGGTGTGTGGAAATCCGTATGTTTTTCTCTGATAAACATATTCAAGAAACACGGTATAATCTGCAGATCATAAGGGATTAGCCAGCTAGCACGGAGATGCTTGGAACATGAATGCAGCAGCAGCAGCAACAGCAGCAGCAGCAGCAGAAGCAGCAGCAGCAAAAGCAATACAGCGAGCAGCAGGCGACATAAACACAACAGAGAATGTGCAACGGCTGCTGCATCTACAGCATTTGCACAAAAACTTCGAACGTGTAAAAAACAGCGAGCAACACAGAAACAAGAACAGCAGTAAACCCTAAACCCTAAACCCTAGGGCGACCAACTGACTTGAATCTAGTACAAATTCCATTGCTATCCAGAATACATATATATACGCAATGTATATGTATATATTACATATGTGTCTAGATAAACAGTACAAACCCTAAACGCTAAACCCTAAACCCTAAACCCTAAACCGCCGCTGTCCCTACATTTCGTTGATAATTCTGAACAAGACGGAGGCGTGGAAGTTCTCGAGGATGGACCTGTCGTTGTAGATGGTAGCCAGTGGGTGCCGCGACTGCTGCAAGAAACCATTGGTCTTTCCCAGGTGCCCTACGTCGTGGGCCAGGGCCGCCAGCCCCAGGCAGAAACTCCCCGTCTTCTCCCTGACACGCCGTGTCACAAACACACCGTGACCAATGGTCACCTACAGCTGGAGCTGGACCTGGCTAGCTGCCTGCCATCAGTCCACTGCAGTCATCCTTACCCTATCCCCCCATCTACGAAAACCTCATGAAGCGTGAATAAACTGCAGGTTCATACAACTAGCTGCAGCTAATGAATGCTGCTGCTGCTGCTGTTGTTGCTGCTGCTGCTGCTGCACCTGCTGCAGCCTCTGCATGCACTCACTTTCCTGGGTCCAGATCCAGTTTGGTGTTTAGCACCATCGCTGCATGCGCCACCTGTGCAGCGTGGGTGGCCGTGTGGTAAGGAATATCGGGGTCATAGTGGGCCTAAGGGTTATAAAATAAAAAAATAAAAATAAAATAAGAAGCAGCAGCAGCTGGCTTTCTCCCTTTGCAGATATTGCATTGGTAGCAAGCTATCACTACCTATCTGCCTCTGTACTTTCACATCTATCGATTTCCGCGCTGCTTCTTCTCCGTATTGCTGCTGTTGCTGTTGCTGCTGTTGCTGCTGTTGCTGCTGCTGCTCACCTCAATCTGCTGCAGCAGCTGAATGACGGGAGTGCTGCCGCAGCCCAGCAGGCTCACGAAGGGCTGCAGCAGCACCCACCCCACCTGCTGCAGCATTCCCTGGTGGTTTTGAGACAGAGACAAAATATCGGCATCCCAGTCCAAGCCAATGCCCCCAAACGCAGGGCAAGACGTGAATGACTGCTGCACCCGCAACACACAACGCAACTCCCCTTAAGCAGCGGCAGCAGCTGCTGCTGCTGCTGCACCAGCAGCTGCAGCAGCAGCAGCAGGAGTGGTTCTCAGTCTAGCGAGTAGCGACTAGCAGAAAGGTGAATGCCCTTCAAAAATAGGCGAAGCTAAGAGGCGCCTCCTGTTTAAGCTGCTGCTGAGGCTGACAAACCCTAAACCCTAAACCCTAAACCCTAAACCCTAAACCTCCACACGCTGCTGCTGCTGCTGCTGCTTACAGAAGCTGTTCCAAGCCGCTCGCACGAATTTCCCCCCTGCTGCGAATTCCCCCCCTCTCTGCATGCGTTTAGTGGGGCTGCCATTGGGACCACTGGTGGCCCCTCCTCTCTTCTTTTATCGTTTTCTTTTTCCTTTTCAGCTGTATCTGCAGCAGCAGCAGCCCTTGCTGCCACTCTGCGGGGCAGCAGCCGGCCCACCAGAAGAACACGGCGAAGGAGAGAAGGTCGCACGGGCTGAGCTGCCTGTACACCTGGAGGAGCTGCCTGTACACCTGAAGGAGCTGCCTGTACACCTCGAGGAGGTGCCTGTACAGCTCGAGGAGTTGCCTGTACACTTGAAGGAGCTGCCTGTACACTTGAAGGAGCTGTCTGTACACCGGAAGGAGGTGTCTGTACACATGAATGAGCTGTCTGTACACATGAATGAGCTGTCTGTACGGCTGGAGGAGCTGCCTGTACACATGAAGCAGCTGCCTGTACAGCTGGGGGAGCTGCCTGTACACTTGAAGGAGCTGCCTGTACACCTGAAGGAGATGCACGTACACTCCCCAGTTTACGCTCCCTCGCTGCAGCCTCAACCCCATTGGCTTCAAAAGCAGCGGCCGCGGGCTCTGCTGCTGGGGCGTCCGTGCTGCTGCTGCTGCTGCTGATACCCGCAGCAGCAGCAGCCGAGGGAGCAGCAGCAGCAGCAGCAGCAGCAGCAGCAGGTGCCGAAGGCTGGGGCGGGTCCCCGGTCTTGCAGCGCCCGCTGCTGCTAGCGAGCTCAAAGGCCCCTCTAACATCTATCCAAGCTCCATCATCGAGGAGACAGCTGCTGCTGATTGTCTCCTGATTGTTTGGAATCTGCTGCTGCCGTTGCTGCTGCTGTCCCTGCTCCTGCTGCTGCTGCTGCACGTGCTCCTGCTCTTGCTGCACCGGCACCAGTAGCTCCTGCTGCCCATGATGCTGTTTCTGCTGCGTTTTCTGCTGCTGCTCTTCCTGCTGCAGCTGTTCCTGCTGCTGCTGCTGCTGTTGCTGTTGCTGTTGCTGCTGCTGCTGCTGCTGCTGCTGCACATTCGGGCCTTCTATACATAAGGAGGGGCCAGGGTTGCTCTTTGATAAGGAAAGTGGCAAAGGAAGGGCTGAGAGCCACCCCTGGTTTGTAGCCTTAAACCACAAAAACGCAAACCCTAAACCCTAAACCCTAAACCCTCATAAACCCTCATAAGCCCTCATAAACCCTCATAAACCCTCATAAACCCTCATAAACCCTCATAAGCCCTCATAATAAACCCTAAAAAGGGGATGCACCGGGGGAGTGCGGGGGTGCAGCAAGCTGTTGCGGAGACAAGGAGTGCATGCAGCTGCAGCAGCTGCAGCAGCTGCTGCTGCTGCTGCTGCAGTGGTAAGAAGAGAGGAGCTGCTGCTGCTGCTGCTGCTTGCGAGAACCCCCCAGCGCTCCTCCTTAGGCAGCAGCAACAACACCAGCACCAGCAGCACCAGCAGCAGCACTAGCAGCAGGAACAGCAGCAGCACCAGCAACAGCAGGAAGAGCAGCAGCACCAGCAACAGCAGGAACAGCAGCAGCACCAGCAACAGCAGCAACAGCAGCAGCAGCAGCAGCAGCAGCAGGGTTCTGCGAGGGCTCACAGGCTCTGCTGAGCAATGCCGCCTAAGGAGGGGGGGCTGCCTATACACCTCATCGCTCTCCGACAAGGCAACACTCAACCTGCAATAAAAAAAAAAGAAAAAGAAAAATAAAAAGAAAGGAGATAAATGAGAATAGAGAAAGAGAAAAACAAAAAAGAAAAGGAGAAAGAGAAGAAATAGAAAAAGAAAGAGAATGCCTACGCCTGTGTTCCCGTTTCTTGTCTAATAGACGAAAAAACAAAAAAAAACAAAAAAAACATTATTAACAGCGGCGCCGAACTGAGCAGCAGCAGCGGCAGCAGCAGCAGCAGCAGCAGCAGCTCGCAGCAGCAGCAAGCTAGCTGCTGCAGCGGTGGGGCAAAAAGCAATAAAGTAAACCCTTCCCATCTGAGGTGTCCATACACCCCAGCTCGCTTACTGCCTCAACGCCGCATGCAGCCGCCGCAGCAACCCGTCGCAGCTGAAGGCAAAGGGCTGCCCTGCTGCTGCTGCTGTTCTCACCTGCAGCAGCGCAGCACGGCACCAACAGCAACGCAGCAGCAGCTACCTT